>JABAYD010063961.1:0-12055 GCA_014822095.1 Diplotaxis tenuifolia | reverse complement strand
CTTATGACATTGTTTAGTCTCTTCTTGCTAGTGTTGTTAAACTTTATGGTGTTTTTAAATTTCAGGAAGGATTTGTGTAGTTTCGGGAAGGTTTGCCAGAAAATCTAATGGTAACAAATTTGAGAACCTTTTTATCTTGGTGTCTTATTTGGCTTATGCATGTTGATATCTTTGTTTGGTCTCTTCTTGCTAGTGCTGGTGAAACTTTGTGGTGTTTTTAAAATTTCAGGAAGGATTTATATAATTTTCAGGAAGGCTTTCCAGAAAATTCAATGTTAGCAAATTTGAATTTTTTTTTTGTTTTGGTGTCTTGTTTGGATTATGATTATGCATGTTGATATTTTTGGTAGGCTTGTGAATATGCTTATGAAATTATTTAGTCTCTGTGAAACTTTTGGTGTATTTTAAATTTCAGAAAGGATTTGTGTAGTTTAAGAAAGGCTTTCCTGAAAATTCAATGTTAGCAAACTTGAAAATCTTTTTTGTCTTGGTGTCTTGTTTGGCTTATGCATGTTGATATCTTTGGTAGGCTCGTGAATATGCTTGTGACATTGTTTAGTCTCTTCTTGCTAGTGCTGGTGAAACTTTGTGGTGTTTTTAAAATTTCAGGAAGGATTTGTGTAGTTTCAGGAAGGCTTTCCAGAAAATCCGATGGTAACAAATTTGAAAACTTTTTTGTCTTGGTGTCTTGTTTGGATTATGCATGTTGATATCATTGGTAGGCTCGTGAATATGTTTGTGATATTGTTTGGTCTCTTCTTGCTAATGCTGATGAAACTTTGTGGTGTTTTTAAAATTTCAGGAAGGATTTGTGTAGTTTCAAGAGGGCTTTCCAGAAAATTTGATGGTAACAAATTTGAAAACCTTGTTGTCTTGGTGTCTTGTTAGGCTTATGCATGTTAATATATTTGGTAGGCTCGTGAATATGCTTATGACATTGTTTAGTCTCTTCTTGGTAGTGCTTGTGAAACTGTGTAGTGTTTTTAAAATTTCACGAAGGATTTATGTGGTTTCAGGAAAACTTTCTAGAAAATCTGATGGTAACAAATTTGAAAATTTTTTTGTCTTGTTGTCTCTTCTTGGTAGTGCTTGTGAAACTGTGTGGTGTTTTTAAAATGTTAGGAATGATTTATGTAAATTTGGAAAAACTTCCCAGAAAATTTGACGGTAACAAATTTGAGTTTTTTTTGCTTGGTTACGCAGGATAATAACACGATGGGAGATTGGAAAAGGAGAAAACAAGTACAAAGTGAAAGAAACAAATATTCATTTACTGAGACTTTATATTGTATTTATATATCAAAAAGATCTATTGATGTTGTTTGGATATATTGATGTCTTTTGGGAAGCAACTCTTTGGTTACTTAGATGGATGCATGATTACAACACGACACGTGTTAGAAGATTAATGGGAATGAATAAATGACTCCACGAATGAAAAATTTGCATAGTTCATATATGTCTATAAACCGCTCCAGCAGTGCGTCTTTCAGAGGAGTAGGATCAATGGAGAAAGCGTTCAATGCGGAGTAAGGCAGAGATGATTTCACAGACCATTTCGAATAGTACAATTACTCGGCTAATCATTAAAGAAGATTTTTTAGAAACAAAGGCATGACTCAGTTTAGGAATATCTATTAGATTTTCAGGAAATTCTTACTTAATTTGTTTTAGATGCAAATAAATTCTCTTAAAACTTTTCTTTTGTCTTACAGGCTAAGACACATGCTGGAACTCAAGTTTTTTATCCTATTTTGATTCAAAATGTATGCTCATATCTTGTTTTACTCTTGAAGTTAACAAAAAAAAAAAGAATCCACCATTCCATTGAAGGAACGCTTAGTATAAGTTTGCAATGGTATACCGCATTCAAGTGTGCCTTAAAAATCCCCAACATTGTAATTTTTCCTGGTATATTTGTCTTCGTCTCACAACTTTTTTCGCAATATATCTTACAAAATATCACCTAAAGAGGCAACAAATTTATCAATCGAAAGAACAAGAGGGCATGGAAAAATCTGAAAATAGTGAGATGGCCATATCACATCGTCCCACAACCTCTTCGCCATATCCACCTGACCAGTTACACAAAACCCGTCAATAATAATAGCATAGGTAGTATTATCTGCGCTCACACCTTCTTTTCCCATCTGATCAAACACACACATAGCTTCACATCCCTAACAGAGCTTGAACAATCCACACATATCAGCGTTGTATGTAGCATCACTTGGCTTAAACCCGTTCTCTGGCATAACCTGATTCAACACAGCAAGATCTTCTTCTGCGCTTCCTTGAGTAAGCAATCCACACATAACAGTAGTTAAAGTCAGAGCCTCAGGTGCGTAAAAATTCCCCGTTATCATGTCACCGAGAACTTTGATAGCATCATTCACCCTATCCATCTTTCAAAACCCATCAGTGACTGTGTTAAGTGTATACTCGTCGGTTCTACAGTCTCCAGAAGCATACTGACTAGAACATTCATAACATCAAGAGGGCCACGTTCTTTCTCGCGATATTGAAAGTAAGTGAAAGACCTCTTTGATCGAGTCGATCCGAGGTTTTGAGATGCTCACCGTGATCCCAATTTCAATCGAGAAGAATCTCCAGAGAAAATTAGGAACTTTGATCTAATCGGAAATAAGCTTACCTTGATTATATCTGAGGAATAACGAGGACGACGGCGGAATGAATTGACAATGGCGATAGAATGGATCGAGGACGGCGGCAGAACGGATCGACGACAGCTCAGATCGAGGAAGAGGAAGACGACGACGGTAACTTTAAAAATGAATTTTTGTTGTATTATATAAATATTATAGATTAAATTTATGGTGGAGTAACTTGGTAAATTGTCATCTTTTAATGAAACATTTTTGTGAAGTTGAACTTTAAAGTTTACATTTGAAAAGAAAATTTGGTTTGGGTGTATCTAAGATCATTTCTCTTTTTATATTAGATAAGAAGTGTCATTAAAAAAGGATAATAAAATATGTATATATCTCTCGGTTAAAGCTCAGTTTTTGGTGAGTTGATAATTAATATTTTGACTGAAGCTGGTGTCTATATATTTGAAAAATTTATAAATCTATGCATTTTACGTAGTTTGTGTAAAATCTTGATGTATTTTAATGTGTATTTTAAAAAAGTATATATATATATATATATATATATATATTCAAATTGAACAGAGACTTCCATACTCATATGTTCATGTCATGTGTGAGTAAATTTATCATAGATTGAAAGAATTACCATTGTAGGAAATGCAATTGAGTAAAGTAATATTATTCCTTTGTCAAAAAAAGTAAATATTATTCGCAGTCTCCTTATTATTTTTAATCTTCGCCTCTACATATTGATTATCTTTTGTGTGTTATATAAGACCACAAGCTCTCACTAAAGTCTTGAAGAAAAACAAAAAAAGATGCATAATCCAAGTAGAAAAATGTCAAAACCCATTAATCTCAACTTACTAGCATTGACCTTTCACCTAATCTTCTTAGTATCCACCGCTCATTCACAATCCACGCAGCGTCTAACCGAACCCAACAACATCACTGAGCTCATCGTCGCTACTTTAAATCAAACCATCTTAAACGTCAATGTCTCTTACACCACCTTCTTCAACCTCCAAAAACGTCTTGGTTCAAACATAGCTCACCGTTATCGCTGCGCACTCGAAGACTGTCTCGAGCTACTCGATGACACTATCTCCGATCTTGAAACCGCAATATCCAAGCTCCAAACTTCCTCTCTTGGGGCCCACGACGTCAATATGTTGCTCAGCGACGCCATGACGAACCAAGACACGTGTCTCGAGGGTTTCACGTCAAGTAAAAATTATGAAATTAATGATGTTAACACGTATACGTTAACTGATGGCTTGAAGGATAGCATCTTGAAGATCTCTAGCAACCTCAGTGACTCTCTCGAGATGCTTCAGAAGATTCCAGGGCACAGACATTCCCCGGGAGCATACGAGGTAGACGTTGACTTCCCGAGCTGGGTCTCAGAGAATGACAAGATAGGCCTTCACGCTCCGGTGGAAAAAACTAAGTTTAATCTCATGGTGGCTCAAGATGATACCGGAAACTTCAAAACCATTAACGCTGCGGTCTCGGCCGCTCCTAACTCGAGTGTAACAAGGTACATATATATTTTACCTCAACGTAGTAAAGCACCAACGTTAACATTTGGAACAAAATTATCAAATGTAAAATCTATATTGGTCCTATTTTATTTATTATTAGCAAGTAATACCAGTAATAAATTTGGTGATGTTAGAACAAAGAAAAGATCATTTACATGCATGTTTTGGTTTATCGATGTTGATAATACATGATGGCATTTTCTTTCTCTTTTTTTGCAAATGTGATTTATGAGAATTTGATGATGTCAATGTTTTTTCTTCAATTTTATGGTTCTAAATATAGACCAACATTAACACCTGGAACAAAGTTTCAAAAATGCAGATCTATATTAGTAGATTTTTTATTTATTTTATTATTCTCAAGTAACACCAGTAGTAAAATTGGTGATGTCAGAACAAAGAAAATATATCTACATGAATGTCTTGGTTGACAAATATATATATATATATATATATATATATATATATATGTGTGTGAAGTTTTTTTCTTCTCTTTTTCAAATATGATTTATGAAATTTTGATGATGTCATTGTTTTTTCTTCATGGTTCTAATATACACCAACGTTAACATTTGGAACTTTTCTTAACTTTATTCCATTTTTATTTTTTGGTTTTAATATACACTTCAAATTTTTGGTGTAGGTTTGTGATATATATAAAACGTGGGGTATACTTTGAGAACGTCGAGATACCGAAGAGGATGACAATGATAATGTTCGTGGGAGACGGTATCGGAAGAACAGTCATAAAAGCAAACCGCAGACACGGTCATTTGACAACATATCAAACTGCTACCGTAGGTTAGCCTTTGATCAAAATACTTTGGCTTCTTTTAATGCTAATTGCTAACATCATAGGCAAATATCTAGACAAAAAAAGCTGCTTATAAGTTATATAACGAGTAACAATTCTAGTTTTATGAGGCTGAGACTAAATGATATATCGAGCCCAAATAAAAGCCAACTTTTCTTTCTTCTCAAAAAATAAAACCAACGTAATGTTATCTTCATATGTATATATATAGTCTGTGTGGTTGTAATATAACGAGTAACTATTGGGCAATTGTTCATGCAGGTGTGACTGGTGAAGGGTTCATAGCTAAGGATATATCATTCGTGAATTTTGCCGGACTGTCACCACAAGCCGTGGCATTGCGAAGCGACTCTAAGCACTCTGCTTTTTACCGTTGCTCCTTCGAAGGCTACCAAGACACTCTTTATGCACATTCAGCTGAACAGTTCTACAGAGACTGTGATATATATGGTACGGTGGATATCGTGTTCGGTAACGCGGCTGCTGTGTTCCAAAACTGTAGTTTTTATGCTCGTAAACCAAATCCTGGGCAGAAAATCACATACACTGCTCAAGGCCGCAATGTGTCGGGCGATTCTACAGGTTTCTCTATGATTAACTGTAGATTCTTGGCAGCGCCTGATTTGATCCCTGTAAAAGCAAGCTTCAAGGCCTACTTGGGTCGACCATGGAAAATCTACTCTAGGACGATCATCATAAAATCGTTTATTGACGATCTGGTTGATCCTGCCGGATGGTTGGAATGGAACAAAACTGTTGGTCTTGAAACGCTATATTATGGAGAGTATATGAATGAAGGACCTGGGTCGAACATGACAAACCGGGTCAAATGGCCTGGCTTTAGACGCATAAACGCAACGGAAGCAACCCAATTCACAGTCGGTCCATTTATTCATGGTCGGACGTGGCTTAATTCAACCGGCATCCCATTTAATACCGGTTTTAATCACACGCATATTGGATTGTAAACACGAGATCAGTCACTTAGACTTGGACATTGAAAATTAATACGATCAACATTCTATAATAGTTTTGTGACGGCAGGTCTGGTGTGTGTGTGTGTATTTATATATCCAACTCGAAAAATGATAAATACCTTAGCCAGTGAGAATAAATTATTTATATATACATTTAACGGTCTATGAAATTTCTCGAGTTCAGTCTAATCTTTCGTGAGTAACAACTAAAATTTAGTCAAAGAAATTTAATCTCCAAGATTTATTAGTAGTAGATAAAAATAGATTTTTTCAAAAAAAAATTAATCTCCAAAATATGAAAAATAATTTTGAGATAAAAGTTATAGTCTCTACCATCTGTTTTCTTGGTTGTTTTCAATAATGGATTAACTTTTACAGAGAAGCAGGAAAAGGAGAATAAGAACATGAATCCAAAGTTATTTTTGCTCTTTATAGATAACGTGTTTGTTTTGGGGGTCATGAGGCATGTGGAATCATCACAGGAACGCACATGATAAGTAAGACATTCCCATCCTCTCCATTATTATTTTTCAATGCTACTCTTCATACCTATATTTATATATATAGCTTATACATGTACATCTAGAGATACATAGGGGTTTCAATATTGCCAACATATATATTTTAGTATTGCTAAAATATGTAACCAACATTATCCATATGTGGTTTTTTTTGGTCGAATATCCATATGTGGTTTATTACTCGAGGAGTAGAGGGGAGTTAGTGCTCGATTAATTTCCACTTTGAATATGAGCCATCATGAGCTGCCCGTGATTGTTTTTTAACCGTCCCGTCCGCAAATGCCATGTTAGCGTCTGATACTTTGATTGCTGTTGCATGCGTTTGCGTTTGACACCAATTTCAGAAATTTTATTATGATGTAAAAGCATTTTATTGGTTTGTTTATTTTTATTTTAGTTTACTGTTATCTTTCTGTATGTCAAAAAGGTATTAATTTCAAAAATAATTATATGCATATCTTTTGACAAAATGATATGCATATATTAATACTTTAGATTAGTAATTTAATTTTTTTTTGAAAGGATGTAGTTTGCCTTGTTACTGTAGAGTCATTAGGAATTGATGATCTTATTCACGTTAATGTACAAAGTATTTATACAAGAGACATAGCTCTAGAGATAAACATAAATCTTTATATGAATAGATCTTTGCAAGATAAAGATTAATATTAAGATAATCCTTATCTATAGCTTATAGTTTATCTATACTAACATGTCCCCTCAAGATGGACGTCGCTTGCAAAGTCCAATCTTGGATATCATCAAACCGCGTTCGTGCCAACGGTTTAGTTAGAGCATCAGCCAACTAATCCACAGAGCAGATATGTGTAACACGTAGTTTCTTGGCTTGCACTTGTTGACGAACAAAGTGATAGTCA
Organism: Diplotaxis tenuifolia; assembly: GCA_014822095.1. NCBI lineage: Eukaryota > Viridiplantae > Streptophyta > Magnoliopsida > Brassicales > Brassicaceae > Diplotaxis > Diplotaxis tenuifolia. The sequence continues at coordinate 4,709 of JABAYD010063961.1, read as the reverse complement.
AGTGCAAGATGCTTCATTTTAGAATGAAAAACAGGATTGGCCGAGAGATAAGTCGCACCAATGTTGTCACAGTACAAAGCTGGAGTGTCATTTGTCTTGATACCAAGTTCAGACATAACATGCTGAACCCACATTAATTCAGCTGCAGCTTCCGTTAAGGCACGGTACTCAGCCTCAATAGACGAGCGAGCCACACCACCTTGTTTCTTAGCTGGCCAAGAGATCGGTTGCTTCCCAAGATTGACGATGTAAGCACCCGTGGAGTTATAGTCGTCATGATCTTCGGCTCAGTCAGCGTCAGAGAATGCATGTAGATTGAATGGTGTAGTAGCTGAGAAAAAAATGCCCTTGTCTGCAGTACCAATAAGATATCGAAGCACTCTCTTAGCTGCCTCCCAATGCACTGATGTTGGTCTGTGCATAAACTGAGAAAGCCGATTTACAGTGAAAGCAATATCAGGCCTAGTTAGACCTAAATATTGAAGACTACCAACAATAACTTTGTACTCTGTTGCATCATCTAAAGGATCACCAGAGTTGAGAGTAAGCACTTGCGATGAAGACATTGGTGTGGCCACCGGTTTAGCGTCCTCCATTTTAGCTCTACGTAGAAGATCCACAATGTATTTTGTTTGAGTGAGATGAAGACCCTTCTCTGTCCTCGTTGCTTCCATACCAAGAAAATAAGACAAGTCACCAAACTCTTTGAGAGAGAATTGTGCAGCAAGTTTAGTGGTAACTTTGTGCAATTCCGCAACTTGGACCCTGTGATAACAATGTCATCCACGTAGATTAAGATGTAGATAAAGAAGGACTGCGTCTGAAGGATGAACAAGAAGGCATCTGCAAGAGAATTTTTAAACCCAATGCTGAGCAGAAAGTCTTTTAGCGCGTGATACCAAGCTCTAGGAGCTTGTTTTAATCCATACACAGCCTTCTTGAGTCTCCATACGTGATGTGGCTTGTCTTTATCAATCATTCCAGGAGACTGTTGCATGAATACTTCTTCATCCAACGGACCTTCTAAGAATGCATTGTTCACATCAAACTGAAGAAGAGGCCATCCATGAGCCACTGCTGTTGCTAAGACAAGACGTATGGTGGCATGTTTCACCACTGGACTGAATGTCTCATAGAAATCGATGCCTGGTCTTTGATGATTTCCTTTGGCAACAAGTCTTGATTTATAGCAACAAATGGAACCATCTGGATTTCTTTTTATCCGGAACAGCCACATATTGCCTATTATATTCTTTGCTTGTGATCTTTCTACTAGATCAAAGGTATCATTGCGTATGAATGCATCAACCTCATCACTTATAGAGCATCTCCACTTTTCGTCTTTAAGAGCTTGAACATGATTAGCAGGTTCAACTTCTTGAAGAATTGCAGTTAAGCCGTATTTGGGATTAGGCTTGCGTATGTTGTTCTTGGCTCTTGTGATCATGGAGTGATTGTTAGGCTCTGCAGATGATTTAGAATCTGATGACGATGAAGAAGTAAGCGTCGTTGAGACATAATTAGTTGCTTCTGAGTCTGATGATGTTGCAGGTTGAGAATATTGTTGTTGTTGAGCAGTTGGTGACACTGGTGATGTGGATGTAGACACTGGAGCTGCAGGTAAAGCATCAGTACATGGAGACTTATCAAAGTAGAGTGACTGATTAAAAGCAGGAGCAATAGAAGCTGAAGGAGAATGAGATGATATGCAGTTTTGAGAAGAAGAATCAGAAAAATTTTCAGAAGCTTTTTGTTAAGAGAAGAGAATGGGAAAACCGATTCAATAAAGTCCACATGTCTTGAGACATATACTCTCGATGTTGACACTTCAAGACACAAATAAGCACTATGCGTCAGTGAGTATCCGACAAAGACACATGGAGTTGATCTTGGACTGAACTTGTGGTGACTGTACGGTCGTATCCATGGGTAGCAGAGACAGCCAAAGCTTTTGAGTTTGTTGTAGTTTGGTTCAGTATGAAAGAGAGCTTGAAAGGGTGACTGATTTGATAGATTTGGAGTAGTGAGCCGGTTGATGAGGTAGACTGCGGTAGCAAATGAGTAAGTCCAGTATGTAGTTGGAATGTTGGCGTGTGTGAGAAGAGATAGGCATGTTTCAATGATATAACGGTGCTTCCGTTCCGCCATTCCGTTGTGTTCCGGTGTGTGAGGTGGTGATGTGTGGTGTGAAATTCCATGGACTGAGAGAAACGATTTAAGAGCCAGGAGCTCACCTCCATTGTCAGAGTAGAGAGTTGTGATCTTTGTTTTGAATCGATTTTCCACTAATGCTTTGAAAACAGGAAAAATCTGAGAGACCTGAGATTTGGTTTTGAGAGGATACAACCATGTATATTTAGTAAAATGATCAACAAATATAACATAATATTTGTAACCATCTACGGACATGACTGGAGATGACCAAACATCAGAGAAAAGAATATCAAGTGGGCAAGTAGACTTTAAGGTCGATGTAGAAAACGGTAACATATGACTTTTATTAGATGAACACGAGTTGCAAAACAAATGAGAAGACAAAGAAGAAGATATAGGAAGAGAAAACTTAGAAAGCATAAAGCGTAAAGCAGAAGAGTTTGGATGGCCTAATCTAGAGTGCCAATCCGTTGAAGAAGTTTTATTGCAAGAGAAAATAGAGATATTGTTTTGAGCAGTGTTTGGAAGTTGGAAAATCGGCCACTCATACACTCCCTCATTGGCCTTGCCGTTGAGAAGTGTTGTCCCCGTGAGTAGATCCTTCACCTGAAAATCATATGGGCAAAGTTGAATCATCACATTATTAGTCTTGCAGAGTTTATTAGCGGAGATGAGGTTTTTCTTTATCTCAGGAACACATAGAACATTAGTGAGATGAAGTTGTCTAGATTTAGAAGGAAGGTATATATAACCAGTGTGCGTGATTGGTAGATTTGATCCATTCCCAATCATAACATGCTCACCACCATTGTAAGGAGTGTGCATCGACAGATTGTTGATGTCGCTTGCAATGTGATGAGCTGCCCCACTGTCAAGAATCCATTGAGAAAAATCAGGATGAGGAGATGATGTTGTTGTATGATGCGCCTGTTGTGGCCATTGAGGAGTGGGTAGTGGTAAGTGTGGAGCTGCTGGCCATTGATTGGTAGGTCGTGGTTGTGTGTAGGATGTGGGACCATAATGCTGTCCAGTGAACTGAGGTTGGTAATGTGGACTTCTTTTAGCACCGTGTCCTTGAACGCCACAGATTTGACACTTTCCCAAGTAAGACCGTTGTGGTCGGAACCCTCCTCGATTTGAGTAACCACCTCGTGGAGCCGAGTTGTTGTTCTGGGGACGAGTCTGAGTAACATTGGCTGTTGCAGGAACAACCGAGTCTTTTGGAGAAGACAATTTGAGAGTGTTTTCTCGGTTAATGAGCTTCTCATGTAGCTCATCGATGGAGATAGGTGTGCCTCTTCCATTAACCATCTCAGTGATAGCTCTGTAATCCTCTCCAAGACCATCAGTTATTATATCAAGTAAGTCTTCATGGTCATAAGGAGCACCAAGAAGAGCTAATTGATCAGACTTTTCAATTACCGATCGCATATATTCATTGATGGACTTGTTGCCCTTGGAGATATTCTTGAGTTGTTGTTTGATTTGTTTGATGTGTCCTCTTGTTGGTTTTACATAGGTGCGATGTAGAGTTTCCCACACTTCACGGGATGATGATGATCTTGCAACAATGGGTTAGACTGCTACTGTTAGAGAACCAAGCAGCGAGCTGAAGAGAAGTTTGTCTTGACGTTTCCAAGCCGCAAAGTTAGGGTTTGGTCTGGTTTTTCAGGTGTAGAGATAGTTTCAGGGGGTGTTTGATCTTCTTCAGAGATGAAGCACTGGAGTTCATATACTTCAAGTAATGCACGAACTTGTAGACGCCACGTAATGAAATTGTTTGACGTAAGTTTTGTTATATTGTTCATGTTGAGAGAGATAAGCGTGAGTTTAGGATCTGCAACATTGAAGATTGTCGCAGTATCAGAGGTGGCAGGAGAGGATGTATCTGAAGCCATAGTATTGACTTAGAAAGCAAGCAAGAAAGAAAATTTAGGGTTTGTAGAAAATTTAGAAAGGAGAGTTTTTAGGATCAGGATGCTCTGATACCATGTAGAGTGATTAAGAATTCATGATCTTATTCACGTTAATGTACAAAGTATTTATACAAGAGCCATAACTCTAGAGATAAACATAGATCTTTATATGAATAGATCTTTACAAGATAAAGACTAATATTAAGATAAGCCTTATCTATAGCTTATAGTTTATCTATACTAACATCATCATTGCATACTCCTTCTATTTTTCTTTATAAGTTGTTTTAGTTAAATACTACCTAAATATACTTCTTATATATTTTTTTATAAATAATTATTTTGTCTTTAACCTGAAGTTTTTTCTATCAGATTTTAGAAAAATTAAAAGGATTGTAGGGAAATCCCCCTCCCTCCAAAACAAAAAAAAAAAGAAGGACTAGAAGGAAATTCATTAGATTAGATAAGGATAAAAGGGAATTTATTTAATAAAAATAGCCAATGATAAATCATCTTTCGAATTCTATTATAAATTAAGGGTTTTCTGCAAAAAAATCCTCGATGTGGTTCTTTTTTGCAAATTAATCCGCGAACTCAAAAACTCACGGGTCAATCCTCCAAGTGCCAGTCAAACCGCAA
>JABAYD010063935.1:0-10879 GCA_014822095.1 Diplotaxis tenuifolia | reverse complement strand
CTCAGAACTGGTTCGACAATCTCTTATACTACAACATTTGCTTTAGGAGCCTTGAAAACTCCTAACATCAGTTACAAATCAGCAAAATCATTTCATAAATAATAGTATAAATTGTATTATTCTCTAAAATTATGTCATTTTTTTTTGGCAAGCTATTGCTGGATATTTGTCAGTTGGTATAAATTGCAATTCACAATATAGTATATGTGGTGCCGCAGAGGAAACCATAAATCATGTTTTGTTTGAAGGCCCCACGGTGATACAAACGTTGGCACTCTCGAAAATTTTATCTGATCCAGAGGTTTTTCCGAGAGTTTCTATTTTTACAAATATGAATTACATATTCCCACGATTACCTTAAAGAATCGGAATCAAGAAAGTTTCCTATACGTAATAATATAATTCTTATAGATAGAGTATTTAAATTAGATATATATATATATATATATGTATATATTTGATAAAAATAAATATTAGTAGTTAACTACTATTAGCTACTATTAATATATGATAATATGACGGAACATATTATTATTGAAATATTTTTATGAGTATAGTTTTACAGGTTATTCCAATAAATATATAAAATATTTATCAAATATAGACCGACTGAACAAAACATAACACATACTTTAAATTAGGCTTTAGCGCTCACCTACATGTTGGGATATAAGCTAGATATTTTGAATTTTAGTTCTAATTTATATCATATACTATGTCTCATTTTGGGAAATTTGTAAGTAGGGATCGGGTATGGATATAACACATCATAAAGCCTATAAAGTAGCTATATATCCTTCGGTTTCATGTTATATTGGTTCAGATATACTAAATCTAAAACTTTAAAACCAAAAAATAAGAAATAAATACTTATTTATATAGAATAAGACATTTAATGTACATAATTAAAATTGAAATATTTATTTTTAGATATTATTTCAAAATAAATATAGAATTAAATATTTGAAATACATATTTTTTAAAAAAAATATATTTATATTTGTAATTAATTTGGACATTCATATCTAACTTTGGATTTTATTCGGGTCTTACAGTTTTTTGTGTTATCCGTTTGGATTCTCCTAATAACACTTCCGGTTCCGGTATGTTTTGTACCATCATACAAGGCTCGTTCTGATATTTTTACATTTCAGACCGGATACGGTCAGATTGTTTGGTTCGGGTTCATTTTAACCTTGAGTTATGCATTTATGCCCATGCAAACTTTAAATAAAGAAACAATGCGTTTATATAAAGTTTCATCAAATTAAAAGTTCAGTCAAAAATTAGTTTTTAATAGATTTGCTTGCTATTTGTTCCAAATTTACTCTTATTTTTTAGCTCATTAATTAAGATAAAAGATATAAATATATTAATTAGGATTAAAATAATAAACTTAATGGTTTTTTTAACCTATGTGAAATAATCTAAAACTACATATAAAGTGGAATGGACGGAGTATGTATCTCTTAATTATTTTGTTGTTGAATTAGATTTAGATTTCTGTTGTTTAGATTTTGATTCCGAATATTCTTTCATCTTCCGCAATCTTGCATGGTTTTATGAATGTTAACTAAAATTTAGATGGAACAAACAAATTCAATACTTATATTTTCCGTTTCTGACATGTATAAATGCTGACCTAGCTCTAATTATGTCACTGATGGTGTGGTAAAATCAGTTAGACTATTTTTCCTAAAAGATACATCAGAAGAAAAACAAAAGACCTGCCTTAGTTTCGAAAATATGAAACAGTTTAAATACTTTTAAATGATTTATTAAAGGATTTTTTAGACAAAATGGTTCAAGTTTAAGAATTTTTGTCACTTTCATTATGTTTCTCATGATAATAAAATTGTGTTATTTCATATTTGATATCATTTAAAAAAAGAAACAAAAGATTGTCAAACTGTATAATATTTAAAATAAAAAATAAAAAAAGTAATAGTTGCAAAAAAAATTAAATTATTTTTAACACCATCTACAAAACACTAAATCTCAAATCTTAAACTCTAAACCTTGGACAAATCATAAACCCTTAGATAAATTCTAAATACTAAATAAAAAATATTAAACACTAAATCTTAAAAACACTAAACCGCTAATTCTAACTCTTAAACTCTTGGATAAATTTTATAAACACTAGAATTTATTGTTTATCCAGGAATTTAGAGTTTAGTGTTAAAAATATTTTAAAAACTTCTTATTATCTTATCCTAGAGTTTAAGGGTTATGATTAAGGGTTTAGTCTTTTTAAGATTTAGTGTTTAGTGTTTTTGATTTAATGTTTAAGATTTATTCAAGAGTTTATGGTTTACTTAAGGTTTTAAGATTTAGAATTTATGGTTTAGGGTTTAGTGTTTTGCTGACGGCGTTAAAAATATTGAAAAAAAAAAATTTTCCTTTTATTTTGCAATTATCACTATTTTTATTTATTTTTATTTTTTTATTTTAAAACATAATATAACTTAACAATATTTTAGTTTTTAAAATGATATTAAATACAAATAATACAATTCTATTGGTTGGTCAAAACCATTCTAAAATCATAAAAATATGTTTCTTTATCTCCTTAAATTTTTTCACACAACTCCAAAATGGGATATTCCCAATATCTTCTCTCTCTACAATTGCAGATTCTGATATCTCCTTAAAAAAATTTCACACAACTCCAAAATGGGATCTTCCCATTATCTTGTCTCTCTCCAATGGCAGATTCATCTTCATGGTATTTTTTTGTACTTTGGACTATAATAGACCTTTGTTTGGTATTACTTTGGACCGACACCTAGTTACCATTAAACTTGTTTTTCATTTTACAAACACCTGAATTTCAAATTAGAGCTTAATATATATAGTGAAGATTCTTACTAGATTTTAAATAAAAGGAAGACATCAATTATATGCGGCCAGTGAAAGCCCTGACATGTCTTCGAAATTGTCATGAATCCAGAAACAATGATTTTTCGTGAAATGGAAATCAGAGAAGTATAACTGCCTTCTCATAAGAGAGCAGGTTAGGTTTATACGTTCTTTTTGTTCTGGTGGCTAGTTCAACTAGCAAACTAGTTTGATTCGAAATAATTCTTCCAAAATAACTGCATTAGTTTAGGATTTTGTTTAGTTCGGATATTTGACATTTTGGATTTCAAAAATCTATTGCAACAAATATTTCTTTTTGTTTTTTTGTTCAGTTAAATTAAGATTAATCAGTTAGTTTCACACAGCTTTTCAATTGCTCCGAAATTCTAAATATATTTTCAATACAAAGTGGTATGTATTACTTTGGAAAAAAAACAAAATATTAAAAAAATAAACAATCCTAGACCGATCCAAATCTGTTTTATAATGATACCAATCGGTTTAATAAACATAATTGAACTAAAATTCGGTCTGTATAGTGCATGTCTACTTTTTGATATATATCTCAACCCAACGTATAATATGATGTATCTCGGAATATGTATCCAGATATAACACATTCTATGTCGTCAATTTCACAAGTAAACGATAATAAGATCCAAGATAGATTTATCAATTATTATTCAGAAATATGTTTTGATTATGTGGTGATTTTTGTAAGATTTAATGGTTACCACTTAGCTGCAATTGCAACAAATTAGTGTAAAATCATTCAGAGTTTAAATATATACCAAAGCATGTACAATGTCATAACTTAGTACTACTTAATTCTCAAATAAATATATTGTCATAACTCGTCTTAAAATTTGGTAGTGAGCGTGAATGAGTATTTTTGTTACCAAATTTTCAGTTTTACAGAATTGCCGCAAAGACGGAAAAAAAAGAACAAAAGGTTTTTCATAATATTGATGTCTGAGAGATACAATAGAATTGGTTGAGACGAAATCTTTACTTTAGGATGAGACTCCGTTTCCAGCCACAAGTGCAAATGACCAAATGCGAGAAACAGAGGAGTTTACGCTACATTCGATTCTAAGTTGTTGGTGTTTTACGAATGGATCATGAAAAACAAAGGAACTTTTTTCGGGACATGATTAATATAGCACTCTACCGGCTTTTGCAGGTCTTATAGGAGCAAGGAACACGAGAGCAAGTATTTCGCCATTACATTCAGAAATGGAAGTGCTCATTTGGGTAATGGAAAGTATGAGGAATCTATGTCAGTATCAAACTACGTTTGCAACGGACTGTATTCAATTGGTGAAGATGGTTTCTACACCGGAAGACTTGTCAGCTTTTACATATTATTTGCATGATATAAAGGTTCTTTAAAAAGGTTTTACTCATTCATGGATCATTCGTATCCCAAAAAATACTGAATAAAAAGACGGATAGTCTGCCATTCCCGAAACAATCATTATTCGTTGTTCATATGAATGCAGAATCACCGATTTAGTTCACAAAATCTTCCTAAAATCTGTTTATGTTGATGATAACGAAAAAAACAGAATTATCACAAATAAGAGAAAAGAGAAAAATATACAAGGGAAAAGGAAAAATAAAACAGAAATACAATGGTAACAGCGAAACAGAGGGAAGAGTGATCAGCCTGGTCCTCACATAGCCTGATTTAAATTTGAAGATCCGAGCATTGCAATCATAGTTTTTTAATCAAAAAAAAATTGTAACCCCAATCTAGTTTTGTTTTCTATTGCTTTTAATTAGCAGGGCTGGTCCATTATGTATATGATGAACGCATCTATAATAATTTGCATATGATATTGGTTCTTAAGACATCAACTAGATCTCTAACTTAAATAAACTTTAACTTGTAATTCCGAACCTGACATGTACGGCCGCACGGACTGACGGTTACAAGCAATTAACGAAACAAGAAACTAACAAAGTTAATGAGAAGTAGTAAAGATGAAAGCTATACATACCTTTTGTGTGTTTCTTCTTCGAACTTATTATTGTAACTTGAAATTGTCCTTTCATAGCTTCTCTTTTTTGTTCTCTGCCCATAAGCTACAATGCTACAATTCTCTTTAAATCAAGCAAAGGCAATAGTAACAAACAAACGAAAATTGGACCATATGGGTTAGAGAGAGAGAGAGAGAAAGCTTTTGGAACTGCCCATTAGATTAGAATGTACCATGGAACTTTGTCAGCGTAGCTAGAGATAGGCACAGAGAGTACAATTTGAAAACCCTATAAGCGTTTTTATCCTTCCCACTTAATTATCCAGTTCATAATATAAAAAAAAATATTCAAGATAAAAAGATGAAATACTTTTGATTTGGGTGGTGTGTATATATGATCAATACGAATGTTTACAAATACTTTTTGGAACAAAAAGCTTAATAAATTATTGAAAGATGGGGGGTTTTCAACATGGTGACTAGGGCTCAAGAACTAACATGTTGAAATCAAACATCTTAATACCAATACATATAATATGAGCCCGGTTAAGTTCCTCACGACACTGTAATTTCCCAGTTGCAAAATTAGCTCATTATGATTTTTTAAGCAAAAAAAACTAACTCAAGTGGAGGAAATAATAAAGGTAATTAGAGAAATGGTGGTGAACATAAATAACTTATCTATCTAAAATTCTAAAGACTTCCCTTTCCTTTTATATTCTTCATCATCGCTTAGCTGCACAACCGAAGAAGACGATCCACCCATTTCGCCACGTGGCGACCTCCCTGATGATTCATCATCTCTAATCACAACCGGAGAAGATGAAGAGTGCCCAGCAACACCCATTTCGCCACGTGCCTCCCCTGAAGAAGAAAACTCCTCCACATCGAACCCAAACAGCCTTAGCTTCTTCGCTGTTCCTTCCTGAGGCGGCTGAGAAGGATGAGAAGGCGGCAACATCGCCGAGGAAGAAGTCACCCTCGTTGTTGGAAAAACAGGATAGGAGTCATAAACGAACGGTTCAGATCTACCAAGATTCCACAGATGATGATGATCCAACGGTGATCCCGCGTAGTAACGCCCTCCACTAACAGTTCTACCATAAGGTCCATAACCATACCCTAAAAGCTCCCTTTCTTGAAACTGGTTATGATAAAAAGGTTGAAACCTCCCGTAATGCGGCATGGAATATTCCGTCACAGGATAATAACTAGCCGTTGGATAAGGAGAAGGACTGAAGATCGGGTAATGATGATTAATGTTATGTACGAGGTTTGTGTTGGGTTTATGCCTCCAGTCGATGAACAATATGTTCCTTCGGTTCTCCGGTTCGTTGTCATCGGCGACGAAGCCACGCTGGAACGAGACGATGTCCCCGTAGTTGAGTTTCTTCTCTTTGACGAAACGGCTCCATCCTTTGGTCATCACGTAGCTCTGGCTACTGTTCCAATACGAGTAACGAAAACTCCACATCTTGCCGTTTCTGTCTTGGAAATCCAACAACGTGCCGGTTTGATTGTCCTCTAACGGGAAGTGGTTCTCTGCATGTTGCTTTGGAATCACGAGCCGGTTTAGTTTCCCGACGTCGCTTGGTGTTAGCACTTTCTCGAACATGGGCTTTCTCATCGCCGAGTTTAAGTTGTTGTCAGAACCACTAGCTCCGTTCTCTGGTGGTTCTTGGTGAGTGCTCGCCCTTGTCGACATATCTATAGAAAGTATCAAACTTTGTTATATGGGTTCTTGAAATGATATCTAGATCTTGAAAAGTATCCAGCTTTCTTTTATGAAATCTCAGTGGTTAATGAGACGATTGATGACTAAATTCAGTTCAAGATCTTCAAAAGGTATCCTACTTTTTTTAATAAAAAGGGGTTCTTGACAAGAGAATGAACCAATTCAAGATCTTTCAAAAAGTATTCAACCTTTATCTATGGATCTGATGAGTGATTCTTGACAAGATGATGACCCAACACAAAATCCTTTAATATACTTGAGACCATATTTATCAGAAACCAAATAAAGCCACATCCACAATAGTAATAAATAACGGGTAATTAATAATTCGAATATTAGATCAAGGAATTGAAGATCAAGTGAGGAGCAAATAGAACCCTAGAATCCAGAAGAAGAAGACAGACGTACTCTTTGTGTTTGCTTCTTCTTAGATCTTTTCGTTGACAACAAAAAATATTTTAAAAAGTTGAAAATGAAATCATCAATGGTTTCTCAAGTTTAAATTGGAATATCTCTCTTTTTTTCTCACTTTCTCTCTCTAGATGACTTTAAAGTGTTGAGAAAGATAGTGGTTTAAGAGAATTTCTCGATGATAGATATGAAGATCACTTCCTAGAGAGAGTAAAGGGGCCCCATGAATGGTGTGGCTCGGATCATGTGAGAGCTTCTTGTCCTTTTCAATTTAGCTATAGACTTGGGGCAACTCTAGCTATTTATATAGATATACAAATCTATACTTACATATATTGTGTATAGGTAAGGTAAGTATTTATTTTCCTCTTTATTCATATCAGATATTTCTTTCTTTTCATATCAGATCTTTTGTATCTATTGTTTTTTGTTTGTTGGTTTTCTGTTGCTAGCTATTTTTAGCTAATTAAATTAATTACACATTTATTATAACTAATTTGTGTGCATAAACATAGAATACAGTACACCAGTAACTTTTTAAATATAAATTTACTAGATATTATTTTACTTATATTTGGATGCTTGTAATAATAATTATATATTTAAATATATAACAAATAAAAGACTATGAAAATAATAGGTAACATATATATTATAAGATAGGCATTATCCATATAAATATATTTAATTTATACATGTATATAAAAATATGTGAGATGACCAAGAAGAATATTTAATAATAGTTAGACCAGGTGAATGTTTTAGGAAATTCGGAAATGCATTCTTAAATAATTCTTATCTTTAATTTAAATAAGACTTTGGAAACAAGGTTTCTAATATTTTTGAGTGAATATTTTGTCTATTTTGAATTGTAAATAATAAATTATCGCATTAAAACTGTAGACATATAAAATCATTTTAAAGTATTATGATTCATATAATTATTATAGTTTAAGAGAATATGAAATGTTTTATTTGTTGTAGAAATTTTGTTAAAGCAATTGTTTTCACGATGCTTTCTCAAAACAAATGTTATAGCACTATTTAAGGATTGTTTCAAGTTCAAATTAGAAAAAATTCTCAGGTGATAACCATGTTTGTCAACAGGGTGATAACCAATAAATTCATTTAGATATTTTGAGTAGAACATTTATAAGAGTTTAAAAAAACATTTATAACAGTTATTTTGTTTGGCATTATTTTATTTAGTATCTCGAATGTACTCGTGGACCTATAAAATATCTCAATTTGAACAATTATATGCATTAAGACCACGCGTACCTTATTAAGATTTCTTTTCAATCCCTTAGTTATATCGAGTTAAAGAGATGAAAAAAGAGGTAAAGGTAGTTACGGAAACAGAAGTCAGGGGAATAGAATTTCTTCATCTCTTTTTTTTTTTTATCAAAACACGTCACATGGATTATCGAGACGCAAAAGTTGTTGATAAAAAAAAGAGTAGCAAAAGTTAGATTGCCAATCTTTTTTTCTGAGAGAAGGTATTAGATTGCCAATTTCTTTTTATAACCATAATATGACTTCAAAAGCTTTTTATGTTCAAAGATTAATCCCTCCCGATCTACCATTTCACAGACTGTTAACGCGGTATTAATAGTCTGTGAACCTTTTACCACAATTCCAATAGATCGACAATCTTTTTGTAAGAGAGTATAAAATAACTAATGTATCTGATTAGGGTTATTACAAAACTCTAATAGAAAGTATGTCTGGGTTTCTATGTGTGTCCCTGTTTTGCGGTCCAAATACCGAAGTTTTACAATACATCAACATCAAAGCACCACAAAGCATTTTGACATTAGGAAATATATGAAAATCAATGCATGTGTGACTCTATATTTGCCTAAAGTTTTTTTTTTTGATAAATTCAAGAATGTTTTTACAATTTTACAGTTATATATATATATTCAGTTTAGCTTTTGTTTTCCTAAGTTTTCATTTGCATGTTATAAAAATATGCTTTAGGATTAGGAACAGTGGACCACTGCGTCCCATTGTATACTTTGTCGCAAAAGAGCCTCGCACACTTTGCATCACCACGCTTTCTTTCTACACTCATTTTCTTATATAATTTATTTAATTTTTCCTCGACTTGGAGATATATTTTTGGTCCATAGGAGATTTATTAATTATTTTATTTTCACCTTTTATAATCATCGGAAGATGTTAAGAATTAATTTGATCGCCTTTAGGAAGCAATGTTTCATGGAATTTCGTTGTATTGTGATATGTTCGAAATTACGCTAGGCAACACACATGCGATTGGATACGATTATTTTTTGTTTCATCATCAACAAAAATAAAATTTATGAAGATTTTGCAAACCAAATACATAGTTTTGTATTCATATAAACAACGGAAGACGATGTTTTCTAACACTGCGTACCAAACTGTCCGTCTTGATATTTTGCATTTTTGGACTATGAATGATTTCTGAACGAGTGAAAATCTCTTTAAAAAAATTGATATCTTTCAAATAGTTCGCAAGGACTGACTAATCCTCTAGTTTAGAAACCATTTTGATCAACTAAATATAATATGTTGCCAAAGTAACATATTATTGACGCAAGTTCCTCACTTTCTATAGTCGGTATGAGAGCTTCCATCTCCGAGTGTAATGGCAAAAAACTTGTTCTTATATTCCTTGTTCACATTAACCTCTGGAAACTTTGTAGTATACTTTACCACCCTTATCCAGAAAATAAGTCTTTATCTTTCCACGTCCCATTGGTAATCTAAATTCACTGGACTCACGAAGTCTGGTATTCCAACTTGTGATCAAGGCCTGAGCCCAAACCAAAGTGTACATTCAGTCTCTACCAATTTCAGAGTGTTTCTGGAATCCACATCTATATTACTGAATACTTTATTATTTCGTCTTTTCCAAATGTACCATAAAATCTATACAAATTGATGATCATCCACCTTTGGGGACACCCTCCAAAATAGATAATCCATGATTGCGAAAAGCGCACTGGAAGGGTAAGTGTTTGGATTGGATGAGATATTGGAGAGCACCCAAACTTGAACCGTCCTAATGGATTTTTCATTAGCTCCACATCTCGCACATTGGATGTCCCCGTGCATACCCCTGGAGCGCAAATTTATCATCATTGATATACAACTTGGTACTAACTGTCAGAAAATTTTTTTGGTAGACAACGAATCTTTCAAGAGTGTGCTTTCAAAAGTATGCCCGTAGATCCATACATAGGCAACACTTTTTCTCTATCCGCGTACACCTTTTTTACCAGATAACATGACTTTACCGTATATTTCCTATTATTGGTAAAATGCCATCCATCTTAATCAATTAGTCGATGCCAACTTAAAGATATACATTTAATAATTTTTGCATCCTCTATGTCCACCAGTGACCTAACTACCTGAGATTCACATGTCCGTGATGTTGGATTTACAAGAGAATCCACGGGATATGTGGGTAGAGAATTTGTTGTTTACAATTTGCTGGTCTCGGACAAGTGGTTGGAAGCCAAAAATCATTTTGTACTGATATAGATGATAATCATCCTACCCGTTTGATTAGTCTTTTGCTAATCAGAAATTTAGCAGAGACAATATTACACCATCCGTAAAATGGCGAGTATGAACAGATCTGTTCTAGGGGTAAAGTATTCTTGAAATACCATCATTTGAAAACTCGAGAAAATATTGTATTGAATTTCTCGATCAATTAATTAGAGACTATGCGGAAATTAATTTAGAAGTAATTTTATGGCTTAATATACGTTTAGGAATTATATATTAAATCTTTACTCTATTAAAAGCTCTAAATAAAGCCCTCTAAGCACATCCACATATGTAATTATAATCAACCAATAGAAACATCTTTAAGATTTACATATGTAAA
>JABAYD010063930.1:0-13734 GCA_014822095.1 Diplotaxis tenuifolia | reverse complement strand
TACCCCAACTCCTCCGGGGTCTACTCCCACCACCCCTACGCCCTCCGTCCCCACTCCTCCTGGATCTACTCCCACTACTCCAACGCCTTCTCCTTCCGTCCCTGTTCCAAGTACTCCAAACTCTCCTCCTTACGTTCCCCCATCCTCTCCTACTCCAACCCCACCATCAGACGGGGAGGCAGGAGCAGGTGCTAGAAGGGCCAGGTGTAAGAAGAAGGGCTCTCCTTGTTACGGAGTTGAATACACTTGCCCCGCCGCTTGTCCCCGTTCTTGTGAAATCGATTGCGTCACTTGCAAGCCTCTTTGCAGTATGTCCTCTCCATACTCCTTACACCTCCTTGTTATTTAGTTACGTACTTAACACATGCTAAATCATGATACCTTGTGGTATATATACAGATTGTGACAAGCCAGGATCTGTTTGCCAAGACCCACGTTTCATCGGAGGAGACGGCCTCACCTTTTACTTCCACGGCAAGAAAGACTCCAACTTCTGCCTCATCTCCGATCCTAACCTTCACATCAACGCACATTTCATCGGTAAACGCAACCCTGGTATGGCACGTGACTTCACGTGGGTGCAATCCATTGCTATCCTCTTTGGCACTCACCGTTTCTACGTCGGAGCCCTCAAAACCGCCACGTGGGACGATTCAGTTGACCGTATCTCTGCCTCTTTCGATGGAAATGCTATCTCACTTCCTCAGCTAGATGGTGCCACGTGGACTTCTTCCCCAGGTGTATATCCTCAGGTCTCGGTTAAACGAGTCAACGCTGACACTAACAATATCGAGGTACGCCCTAAGACATTACTTTAGCCACAAGTCACTTAAACTTAGAAGAAACAAAATACAAAAAATGTATATAACTTAATTAACTGTGAAAACAAAAAAAATATTGTTTCAAGTATTTATGTGAATAATGGATAATCTTGGTTGATTATTTTTGAAAATAACAAACTCAACATTTAAAAATATATATATATATATATTAATATATTAGTATCTTATTTAAAGTCCTGATAATAATTGAAGGAATAATTTGGTGTACATACATATTTTCTTATTCAGGTTGAAGTAGAGGGCTTGCTTAAGATCACAGCAAGAGTGGTGTCAATAACAATGGAAGATTCAAGAATCCATGGATACGACGTGAAGGAAGATGACTGTCTAGCTCATCTCGACTTAGGCTTCAAGTTCCAAGACCTGAGCGACAATGTCGACGGAGTTTTAGGACAGACTTATAGGCCTAACTACGTTAGCAGAGTCAAGATGGGAGTCCACATGCCTGTTATGGGTGGTGACAGAGAATTCCAGACCACCGGACTTTTTGCACCTGACTGCTCTGCCGCAAGGTTCACTGGTAACAAAGGAAGAAACGGTGGCTGGAGCAAAATGGAGCTTCCTGAGATGAGTTGCGCCAGTGGCGTTGGTGGCAAGGGAGTGGTCTGCAAGAGATAGATGCCTCTTTGCTCTAAACTTTATTACTACGTACTACCACTACCATTATATAAAATATGAGAAGTGGTAACTATTATACCTTAACTTAATAAATTTGTGACATGGTTCTCTTTTTTTTCTGTAATAATAATATCATTGAGAAGTTTTCCTCAAGGAAATATGTATTGATATAAAAATAATTTAATCATTCTTGAACTAAATGAAATGTGAATTTATATTAATCTCTTTCTTTTGTGCTTCAGTAACTAAATGATTTGAGAAAATTGTAATCTATGACTATGGTCATGATGATAAGATAAACGGTTGTACATTAAAATAAGATGATTATCACTTATCAGCGCATCAAAGCTAGTTCATGACAGCGTATTTGTAGCGGAACGTAACTTTCTGCAGCTTGATAAATCAGAAAGAGATTGAACTGGATGGACCATAGATATAAGCATAAAGCAATATATAATAAGAAATAGTTACTTCAATTAGACTATGCGTTAGCTTATCTTGATACGTTAATCTTTCTGCAATACTAAATGACATTTTTAGTAAAAGTATAGACAGATGGCAATAATAGAGTAAACAAACCAGAAAGATAGACACAAATAAAAAAAGATAGTAACACATATCTTAAATCATCTGATTTTAATTTTTTTTTTAAATTCTGACAAGCAAGACACTGTTAAAATTACTTTTACAAAAAAAAAGACATTTTTAAAATTTCAAAAAGAATATTGTTTTGCTTTATTAATTTTGTTACACGTCCACATAGTGTGGTACCATGTAAACCAGCATGCGGATCCGCTGATTCGCTTCCTAATGAAGTGATTCTCCCATAAAAAGATGGAAAGATACTTGTCAAATTAAATTGGGTTAACGGCTTATTTTCACACCATAACTATCGTATAGTAACAGATCCACACGAATTTTGTACCGCGTCTCAATTGCACACAATTTATGTTTATAAATCTATTTCTCCCTAAAACGTAAGATCGAAACCCGATCCCCCTAAAGTTTGAAGGATGAACTAATACCAACAAATGTTGATTTAAAATAGGTTTAGTATTCTCTGTTTTAAAACTAAACCAGTGACTAACCTAAGTAAACCTAAAATCATCCGATTATGACCCGATTAAAGATGTAAACCGTATTAACCCATTCAATAACCCAAAATTAAAAGCCCTAAATCCGAAAATCTTTCTCTCTCTCTCGACTAGGACATTGATGACGAAGATTGAAGTGGAGACTGAAGAATGACACTAATCCTCTCAGCCATGTAATTTTTAAACCTCTCTCTATGAAATCGATTTGGGGTTTTTAAAAACCTTTACTAGGAGGGTTGGGTCGATATGTAGCTGGATACGAGGTTTGGTTAGGTTTTAAAATTGGTTCAGATCTCGGTTTAAGTGTGGTTTTAGGTTCTAAACCATTAAAAACCAACTCAAATATTTGTCTAGGGGTATTCGGTCTCGGTCTTTTGTTCTCGGGGAAAATAAGTTAACAAACTTCGATTGTGTGCAATTCGGACGAGGTACAAAGTTCATGTGGATCTGTTACTATACGATAGTTATGGTGTGCAAATAGGTCGTTAACCCAATTAAATTCTTCCATAACTATGGTTTAGAAAGCAGGAAGGAAGACTTTTACTGATTAGGGTGCAATAAAAGGCTAAACAAGAAAAGGTACAAGCTTAATTTCTCTATATTAAGGATTACTTTAATCCTCAGGGTCTTTTTTGTGTGGATATACCATGCATAGTTTTATTATTTCAAATAAAAGCGTCACAATGTATGATTGAGGAAAAATGTGAAAGCCAAAAAAGGCCATAGAATTCAACATCAACAACAAGAAACCACGACACAATGAATGGAGTCCATCATCTGACTGATTTAACATTCCCATTTTTATGTACACACAGCTGCCTTTCTTTTTGTTCATCATACATTCATACTTCAGTCGCTTTCGAAGTCGTCTTCATCTCCAAACGAGAACACAGATGCATCAGCCGCCATAACCTTGAACTCACTACTCTCTGAGCTTGACGCATTGACCCCAGACCCAATGGGTTTCTCTGTTGCTGCAGTCTTGCTAACCGGCTGAGATGGTACCTTGTTTCCAGATATAGACACTTTCTCGGTCGCACGAGCTAGACCAGATGATTCATCTGCACTATGTTTGGCTTCTGGGGTTTGCGAAGAGGCCGACGATGTGGTTTTGGTCGGGTTAGTTGACTCTGATTCGTTATCAGAGAACACATCGTCCTTATCAGGGTTCGCTGTTTCTTTATCAGGTCCAGGAACTGGTGTGACACCCTCCACAGGGGAAGAATTAGCAGCTGAAGTTTCTTCCGGTGCCTTTGATGCTGGTTCAGAACTGGGGTTTGCAGGGACTGTTGTGTCAATATCAGCAAGAACAACTTCTACCATAAATCCAGGTGAAGGAAGCTTCCTCTGCGTTGGAACAAAGACCAAACACAAAGGTAAATATCATTTCTAAACAGAAGAACTGATGGAAAAAGACACAAAGTCAAGCATTCAGTAATTATTACCTTATCAAACCCATCGAGCTCACTGGTTTTCAGAATCACTCTGTTTTCCATCATTGTCGTGTTCATCCAGCTGAAAACAAACAGAAAAGCTAGTCCGTGAGACAAGACGAAAAGCAAAACTATATTTGGTAATGGATTTGGATAACGAGGAATTAGCTTCCCAACCAGTAAAAATCTCCTTGGCGGTCGTGAAAATGGATTTTGAAGTCCCCAGCTAACTCTGTTAAACCTGGCTCTCCAGGTAGGGCAAAGACCATAACCCCTTTCTTTGGGGCACTGAACCAAAAGTCTTCAGGCTGCAAAAGTATGAACGTTTCATTAAACCATCCAATGCAAATTCATGAAGGCTTTAACAAAAAACTTTAAAGCAACAGAAAGTGGCCTTACCGATAGATCCTTGGTCCGAGGATGCTTTTTCGTGGTAAAAAGAACCCCTGAATATAAGTTACAAGAACATATCAGCTCAGAATAATACTTGCTTTATAAGTTGTCATCGACCAACTCACCGTTGTGATCTGAAATGGTGATGGATGGCCTAATCCAATAGGGACACCTATGGAGCCGGAATCCCCTAAGCATACACCTAAATAAAAATAATTGTACGATGTCAATAAACGACTGTATGCAACGTTGAGGTATATGATAAATCGGCTTACTTGCGGCCTGGTTGATTTTCACCGTTGAAGTAGGTTAAAATTCGTTCAAAGTATTTCACATATCTCTGCAAAATAATGATTAAGCAGACTCACAAGTCAGCAGAAGAGCAAAGAGCCTTTTTATGAGCGATTTAATTATTAAAATTGTAAAACTAGACATACAATTTGGCTAGGTAGCACAAGCCCTTTTCCATCCACACATCGTTTCTGATTGTAGAAGTCCATACACTCTTCAGCAGTTGGAAAAAACTACACACGAAAAAGAAACAAGTTAAGTTCACTGTGTTTGACTATCTTTTAATAAATGCTTTACCTTCAGATACAGCAGAAGACTACAAATCATAAGCCCTGTCCTCGCCATTCCCGCCTTACAGTGAACAGCCACAACATTCTCTATGTCCTCTTTTAGCCACGAATATGCACTTTGGCAAAATGAGGTAATCAAATGGATTGGTGGGCAATTATGATCATCAAATGGGAAACTGGCCACCTGGACGCAAAAAGTATGTTTAGGGACATTAAACTGAGAAAAGAAGGCGGGCAACTAGTTTACAATTGTCCCTGATCTGAATATAGATATCATCCTAGAAACAGAAATCATTTGGAACAGAAACTTGAACCACTTCATTTCAACAGGTTCTTTATACATATACGTCTAACAGTCGAGGTAAGAATTGAGCAAATAATCACAAACATGTACAGAACCAACTTTTATACATAACTGTTTCATAAGTACTACAAATAGAACAGTGGGTGATCTATGGAGCAAGTCATAATTTTGACCAAGGCACTATTACTCAAGGAAATCATACATTGGTCAAATGCAACGAAAAGAGGAAGAAATAAGAACGGGGTATAACATACCTTCCCTTCAAATAGTGATACATCATACAACCTCTCTGAACAAAGATTGTAAACCTTGTATTTTCCCTAAATAAAACAAAAAGAAATCATGAGAAAGCAACGTAACTGACACACTTACAAATACTTAAGAGACACATTAGCTATTAATGGCATATGAACATCAAAATCTCGATTAAACTTTGCTAAAAAAAATTAGTTGTAGTACCTTGTGCTGAGTTTCAAGAAAGGTAATAACTTCTTCCATCTGGTTGCGGTAGAAACCCTGCATAAATGTTCAGAGCAATTCAATGGCCAGATTAACATAAAATGAATATGGCAGCAAAAACTAAAACTAAGCTTACTAATTGACTCACCTCAACATAACCAAAAAAACCAGAGCTCATATCACCGGCAGGAAACCCCATTGCAATAATGTTCTCCGTTATGTACGTCAGATCCAAATCAAACCCTCCTTCCTGAACCACAAATCCAAGCAAACAAGTAACATTTAATTAAACTGAGTAGCAAAACTTTATTGCATAAGTTAGTTGCACCTGGTATCTTCTTTTGTTCTGAGACACAGCATGTCGAGCCTTAACCTGAACAGCCTTGACAGCATTCTTTGAAGTATCCACCAAACCTTTAGTAATCGTCCCAATGAAACCAGGTTGCGCTGCAGCAGAAGCTGAAGTCCCTTCACCGGTCTCATCCCGTTGAGGAGATTTGGGAGACAAACGAATCCCCAACCCACTTGTAAATTTAGCAAAGGCGGACTTCTCAGTGTTGTCAACATCAGAAGTAGAAGAAAAAGGCTGAGGAACTTTCAAGCTTTTGGCCCATGTTGAGATCCCAGAGGCAGATAGCTTTGAGGCTACTCCTTTAGGTGAATCATCGGTGGGTCCAGTTTCTACAGAAGCAGCAGGAGGGTGACCATCTAGTGTTGAAGTAGCAGGTGAATTAGATGACATGGTTTCTTTCTAACTCTGAATGAGTTATGCAAATCTTTTTTTTTCTGCAGGCATCATATTCCAAAAAAGGATAATTTTATAAATCAACACACAATAATAGAAACTTCAACATCAAAATTTAAAGCTAAAATGGAAAGAAGAAACAAAAGAAAATGTGATTTGGCGGATTGTTTGATTCTAAATCATCAAATCATTTCATTGTTCTAAGCCGTTAACAAGATCATTGTAATATATGCCTACACATTTGACGAGTTGATGAAAGTTACTAAAACAAGAATCAATGAACGATCACCACGTGAAAACTCATCAACAAGCAGAAAAGCTAAGCCTAAAACCATGGAATCGAAAGTGAAGCGTTAGAAATCAGATCATAGAGCCATGGACAAAATTGAAGACATTGAAAGCGATAAGAGGTAGGGGGCACAACCTCGTAGATCGAGAACCAGATCCAAAGGAAGAAAGCTCCGTTGATTGAAAAAAATGGAAACGAGCAAAGTAAAAGTTCGACGGGGGCTAGGGCTCGAGGATTTTCAGATATTTGGATCGGAGTCGGAGATCGAAGTCACGTGGGAGTTGCGGTCAACAATGAATCACGTTTTGATGGTGCATTGAAGGTGGCACGTGATCTCTCCACTTTATTTTCTTTTTTCTTTTCTCTTCAATGTCTCCGTTGAACATAAAACTAACAAAATGTATATTCTGTACGTTTCTTATATTTTTTAAAAAAATATATATTATTTGATAATTTTTTATTAATAATAGATTTTAGTTTTCGGAAAATAATTAATTTTTTTGAATTTTTATTGGTTTAACTTTTTTAAAATACGAAATGTTATAAATTTAAAAAATAAAGTTAATGTATAAAACATCAAAAAAAAAAATTCTTTAGAAAAATGAAGGAATATAATTCTTGTAAATACAGAACATAAAAATTGGGTTTTCAATAAAACCAAGATCAAATGAAGAAATAATCAAATGTTTTAATAGGCTTTGTTGAGTATAACTACAGTGTTGAGAAGGTTCAAGGCTTGTTGAAACACTAACATTTTGATGAGTAATAGCTTTCTTCAAAGACTAGGAACACCTAGATTCATAGTATTATTCAGTTTAAGGGTGCAAGGGTTCTTCTTAGCCATGAGGGAAGTGGTTTAGTTCTCACTTCTCATATAACTTTGGCGCAACATGAGGAATGGATACGTTCAGCTTAATTAATTATCACATAAAAAGCAAAAGGTCGTTAGAGCCTTGTGTTAAAGGGCCTTCAAATCTTATTATTCAAGGAAGATGAATAACGCTACGGAGCAAATATGAAAATTAACGAGTATAATCAAACTATGATCCAATCTTCAAGTGTCTAAAGACAGACAAAAGACTGAGTTTTGGACACTTCGAATACAAACTCAACACTATAAACAGTTCCTTAATTGGTTTCTTCTCTCCTCAAGCGCTGCTCACAAGCACGTTGGTAGCCTTAGTTGTCGCAGTCGCTGGGCCTCGGGTCAAAGCTTTTACACTTAACGGACTGTTTGCCTTCTGTCCAAATTTCATAAAACAAATCAGTCAAACTAACAAAATAAAAACATAACTGATTTTAATCTTAAAGAACCAACCATAAGAGACAAGAGGAAGAACTAACCACTCTACAAGTACCATCCTTCAAATCGCAGACAGGGTACGCCTGAGGGCAGCAGCTAGAGCCGTTCTCACAGCAAGTGGCTGACTCATACGGACAACATCCCCAGCTATCACATTTCCCTTTGTCTTCACTGACACAACAACAAGTGGTCTTCTCTGGACAAGTGTAAGACTTGTCACAGACAACAGATGATTTTGTAGGGTAAGAAGGCAACATCGCCACACCACATTTCCCTGTCGAATCATTGACGTTACGTTGGAGCTTAATGTATCCGCTCTCTCCCCAGTTCGATCCCAATGAGTCACGGATGACCCAGTAGTCTTGACCATCTGATGAAGTTCCGTATCCCACGGCTAACGCAGCATGGTCCAAAGCTGTTCCACATGCTCCTGTAAACACACCCTGAAGAAACAACATAACATTTAATGAAACTTGCAATGCCAAGAAAACAAATAATACATTTTTAGAATATTACTGATTTGTAAAGCTGGTATTCTCGTCCATTGGCTTCAATTGCAACACTAACTGGTTGATGAGCAACAGCTTTCTTCAAAGACTTCTCATCGTTCCACGGAACATCTTCATAACCATCGATTGTAACAACACGATTATTCTTCTGCAGGATTAAAACAGATCATAAACCCATAAGCCACTAATTAAAACTCTTTGGTTTCTTAGTACAAGTTTAAAAGGTCATTAGTTCGATTCCTATAGAGAGCTAATTTAACATAATATTAACATAATATGATCAAAATGGTTTATTACCTTGTCGGAATTGCATGTGTTATTGTCAGTTCCGGTGTAAGGATAATCTTCATCTGTGTCAAGACCACCATTGTTAATAATGAAAATAAAAGCGGCGTCCATGAGACCACCACCACATCCCTCATTGTAGCCTCTGTCACAATCAACAAGCTCTTGCACCGACAGAGATACTAACTCCCCTGTCTTGATCTGGTTTATTCCTTCAATCGCTCCAGTTGTCGAAAACGCCCAACTACTTCCTATTCATTGCGCCAAAAAATCATTACTTACACTATCAAAATTATATTTTAAAAATTCTTAAGAAATGTTTATAACCTCCCCAAAATTTCATAAAATCAGAAATCTCAATTCTAAAGAGAGTGAGATTTGTGAAGTCATACCACATTCTCCTTGATCTCTGACGGGAGCAACGGCACCTTTGGCTCTCCAGTCAACTTCATTAGGTAAACTATCTCCAACTTTGTGTAGATACCTCTCTGACTTCACCGAACCTATAGTCCTCTCCATCTTCTTCCTCAAGTAAATAGCTCGGAATTCTTCGTTGGTCAGATCAGCGAACCAGGTCAACCCGAGTTGGTAACTCTGGTTCGGGACAGAGTTGTGTTCTTGCACGAACCTCAAGTTGTCCATGAAGATCTGGAAACGCTTATCCTTCTCTCCTAGACCGTTATAGTTCTTGTGATTCTCAACAAGCCACCGTTCGAATAGCTTTTGTTCCGCCAGGTTCTGATCAACCACATCTGCCGTGACGCCGCCGAGGGACGAGGAAACTAGTAAGACCGAGAGGATCACGAGAGATAGGGTTGTAAATGTGATTTGAGTAGACATTGTGTTTCTTTAGTTTTGACTTCGAGAGAGAAATGAGAAGCGAAACAGATCTTTCTTCATATACAACGCGAGGTTCGTGCAAAAGCACATGTGGCTAATATTGGTTCGGGACAGATTTATATATTGAAAAAAAAAACCAGTATAACACTAAAAAAAATTTTTATCACACATATAACACTTAAAAATAAAAAAAACAAAAATAACACTAAAATATTTTATAAATTATTCATTTTTACCCTTGGATTAACTAATCTTAGATTTTTTTTTTTAGAGTTGAGGAGTGGGGGTTTGGAGAAATGATTTCCAATCTGAAAATATTAAAAAACTTAAAATTTTCAAAATAAAAAATGTTATTTTGGTCATTTTAGTTTTTGAATGTTATTTTAGTTTTAGAAAAATGTTATTTTGAATATTTTCCCTTATATATTTGGTATATTTAATATTGAGGTATGCGCCTAATTCTCCTTTAATATTTGAGTTTAATGTTTACAGCATGTTTCTTTATTTTACAAAATTATAAAATAACACATTTAGTATGAAAAATATATTTTTTAAATACAATTTTAATATCGTGGTTATTTTTAAACTAGTTATACATTACTCCATGTTTCAAAATGTTACATGTTTTAGGATTTTCACATATATTAAGAAAATTTATTAAATTTTCATTACCAATACATTAATTTTAGTAATTAATTATTCCCAATAACTTTTAACCAATAAAATTTTAATAAACACTTTGAAAATGACAAATCACCATTAATTAATATATTTAAAATGTAAAAAATGAATTATTTTGAAACATAAAAAAATCCTATAAATTGTAATATTTTGAAACAGAGAGAGTAATTATTTTCTCTTGGATAAAGATTTGCGTGCTGAAGATCATCTACATATTATAATCATAGGACCACACCTTCGATTCGGATTAATGTGAGCTTTTTAATAGGTTTAGAATACCCATAAAATTGTGGCCGAATTACTATTTGATATTTGGCGGCGGGAAGCATGTGCTTGACCAGCTTCTATTCAAGGCCGCCTCTGCCCATAAGCTAATAAAAAAGGTTTAGTGTTCTTCCCTAGTTTTAATATTATACATGTATGAATGGCCATTTTAGAACAACGTGGATCTTTTATTTTCTTTCAAGAAATCAAACAAAAACGCATTGGCTTTGGTTATGTGTTTATGTCTTTAGTTTAATAGTTAGAATAAACTTATTTTTTTGTCTCGCAGAAAATGTAATTGTCATAAGGTTGTTGAACAGTTCTTGTTAATTGATGTTGTACAAGTAAAGAAGAGAGAGGAAAGTTGGTTGGATAGGAACATGGCCACATAGTGACATAGGCAACGTGATAAATGGCCGGACAACGTGCAACAAATTTATTTTAACTTAATCATCACGTTTAATCAAAAGTTTGTTACAGCCTTATATGGAAATTGCATTTCAAGTTTCAACTTCAGTTGTGTCAACTTTTACTACTCAAGGAAGATGAGAATAATGCTATGGAGCAAACATCAGATTGCTTAGCAAATCAAATCAAATTCAAGATAACATAAGAAAAATAACCAGGGTTATCAAACTTTGATCCAATCTTGAATCTTGGAGAATACAAAGCTCAATACTAAACAGATTCTTTATTTGTTTCGTCTCTCCTCAAGCGCTGCTCACAAGCACGTAAGCCTTAGTTGTCGCAGTCGCTGGGCCTCGGGTCAAAGCTTTTACACTTAACGGACTGTTTGCCTTCTGTCCACACCAAAATTCATAAAACAAATCAGTCAAAAGTAACAAACAAAACATAAAGTCTTTAAAACCATAACAGAGAAAGAGAAACTAACCATTCTACAAGTACCAGCCTCCAAATCGCAGACAGGGTAGGCCTGAGGGCAGCAGCTAGACCCATCCTCACAGCAAGTAGCTGACTCATGCGGACAACATCCCCAGCTATAGCATTTTCCTTGGTACTCATATAGACAACAACAAGTTGACTTTGCTGGACAAGTGTAAGACTTGTCACAAACAACAGGTGAAGGTGGTGGCGGTTTCGGTGGGTTTGAGCTAGATGATTTGGTAGGGTAAGAAGCCATCATCGCCACACCACATTTTCCTGACGAATCTTTAATGTTACGTTGGAGCTTAACGTATCCACTCTCTCCCCAGTTGGATCCCCATGAGTTACGGATAATCCAGTAGTCTTGACCTTCTGATGAGGTACTACACCATGGTCCAAAGCTGTTCCACATGTTCCTGTAAACACACCCTGGAGAAACAACATAACATGTATAGCTTTAATGAAACTGGTATCGTTTAATAAAACAATCATACATGAAGGTTTTGTGTTAGTACATTACGGATTTGTAAAGCTGGAACTCTCGGCCACCGGCTTCGATTGCAACACTAATTGGTTGATGAGCAAGAGCCTTCTTCAGTGACTTCTCATCGTTTTCGGGAACGTCCTCAGAACTACAGGAACAAAACATAGTATAATCAAAACTACAAAGCAAGCATTACACTATATATAGCGTCTAAAACCTTTTTGACTTCTTAGTAGAGGTTTAAAGTGTCATAATTAAGTTTGATTTTGAGTTAGTTTGACATAATATAGGCTTTTTCCTAAAGAATAGATCGGCCCTAACCTCCTAGTCATTCAAAATAAAATAAAAACACTACAAAGCATTGTTGTTATGATAAACAGGTTTTTTTTGATACCAGATATTTTTTAAGAAACCCATTGTCCCTTAAGCTCAAAATCACAACATTTAAAATTAGTTTTGTCCCAAGTGTCACTTGGTATCTACACCTTTGTCTAGGGTGCTTTTCCAGTTAAGCTAAAAACATTTAGTATGATAAGCGGTTTTTACCTTGTCTGAAATGCATATGTTATCATCAGTGGCGGTGTAAGGATAATCTTCCTCAGTGTCAATACCACCATTGTCAACAATGAACTGAAAAGCATAGTCCATGAGACCACCACCACATCCACCATTGTAACTTGTGTCACAATCAACAAGTTCTTGCTCCGACAAAGACACCAACTCCCCTGTCTTGATCTGGTTTATCCCTTCAACCGCTCCAATCGCCGAAAACGCCCAACAACTTCCTATTTATCACCAAAAACTTCTCATAACTCAAAATCCAAAACGCAATAAACGCAATCGCAATTTGAAAGAGAGAGAGACTTTGAAAGCATACCACAGTTTCCTTGATCTTTGACTGGAACGACGGCACCTTTCACTCTCCAGTCAACTTCATCAGGCAACTTATCTCCATCCTTGTGTAGATACCTCTCTGCCTTCACCGAAACCCTAGTCCTCTCCATCTTCTTCCTCAAGTAAATAGCTCGAAACTCTTCGTTGGTCAGATCAGCGAACCGGGTCAACCCTAGTTTGTAACTCTGGTTAGGGACAGAGTTGTGCTCTTGCACGAACCTCACGTTGTCCATGAAGATCTGGAACCGCTTATCCTCCTCTCCAAGACCGTTATAGTTCTTGCGATACTCCACAATCCACCAGGTCCATCAGGTCCGGCTCAATCATCTTCGCCATGACGCTGCCGCCTAGGAACGAGGAAAGTAGTAACACCGAGAGGATCACGAGACATAGGGTTGTAAATGTGATTTGAGTAGACATTGTTTCGTTTTGTTATGCGTTAATGAGATTTGTGCAACTGTTGGGGCTTAAAGTATTTTTAGGGAAATAAACTTTTGTTTTTGAGAGTAGTGGAAAGCGAGAGGGATTAGATGTGTTCTTCGTATTGATTCTGATGTGTCATTAAGGTCATATCACATGTGCAAAACTAGATATTTTCAAGAAGATTTTCGTTTATTAAAAAAATATGGTTAGACAGTGGATAATTCATAACTTGATTCAACGAATTTTTCTTGTATATCTTGTTTAAACTTATTTGTTAATCGTCGAGATTATTTAGATAAACTTCTTCTGATAGTTTGTTTCATTTATTGTTACATCTAGGTACCGTACTTTAATATTCATTTCAAACTTTAAGGCCTGTTCGTTTCTACATTCAAATGATCCATTTGA
>JABAYD010063926.1:0-13958 GCA_014822095.1 Diplotaxis tenuifolia | reverse complement strand
TTAAATGGCTTGTTTTAGAGTTCATGTTTATTTTGGTTTATTTTTGAAAGTTCAGGGTTTAAAAGTCAATTTTCTCCATATATTGACATATTATCCTAGTTTTTTTTTCATATTATCCATAGTTATATATACTAACCATTCTTAATCGTTTAAAAAATCTATTGATACGCTATACGAATCTAATTCCATGGCATGACCGAATTTCCATTGATCTTCATGCAACAATCCAATTAATATCTTCATCTTCCAAAAACATAAATCTGAACCATAATCAAATAACTTCATCTTTCGCGAATACATTTCTAAACCATAATCTATTTTCACTGCTCTACTTACAACACTTCAATTGATATCTTGATCTATCTATATATATATATAGAATTTGCATCAAACTTTTTAATTTTAATTATACCTGAAATTAGATGATAATATATCTAATCTATTAATTTCGAGTTCTATTTGAATTCTATTGTGGTATGTTTTTAATTTGGATCTATTGAATATGTTGTAACTAAATATAAATAGAAACTACTTATATAATGATGATAAATTATGTTATTTTAAATCTACTAGAACCTTTTCCGGGCTACGCCCGAGTTTATTTTCATTAATTTTATTTATTTTAAAATATTTTGTTACTGTATTTAACAGTTTGTTATTTGGGTTAGTGACTGACTCAGTGTACTCTGATATATATTTACATTTTAACACAAATGAAAATGGTACAACTAAGAATTCAAATAATATAAACATATGTTTCTTTCTTTGGTTTTCTTGATGCCATGTTAAGATCCACATAACTCTGATGTGAATTATTGTCATATACCCATTGTTTGATTAATGATGTCCAAGATTTGTTTCTTTGAAACTTCTATAATATTGATTACTATGTCCAAATCGAATTTTATAGAGGATTTCAAGGTGAAAATGAATTTTCCTGCAGTGTTTGTTAAATAATTATAATTAAGCATTGCTTATCATTATTTAATAAACCAAATGTTTTATTTGTAGTTGAGGCCATGTGAATGGAATAGACGTTGAAGGCAGTATTTGGAATCAACATCTTTTCTATGTGAGAATTGTATATTTAGATTTGATAGTAATTTATTTATTATTTAGTTTATATTACATATTTGTTTTTTATTGTGTTCTTATTTTATAATTTTTTTTTAAATTATTGTGTATGTATTTAAAACCTGTATCACTAAAATGTAAGTTATGCTATATCAAATAAATTTGTTTTCTTATATTAATAAATTAAATTTAATCTAGACTGTTTAATTGATATCTAGACTGTTAATAATGGTGTGAAAATAACATTTAAGACATCATAATAACAATAAAAATGTGAGTTACATGATATTACATGTGCCAAAAATGTCTAATCATGTTACCATGTTTTTAGTTCATATCTATTTTCCTACATAAATTAATTTATAAGTAAAAACTAAATACATTATTTTGATTATAAATTACACGAAGTTACTCTTCTAAAATAAGCATTTTATAATTAGTATCAGTCAATGAAAAATGTTAGTTTAATTATTATTTGCTTAATAACATCACACTAATATTAAAAGTCCAACACGTCCACCAGTATATTTGCCGTTGTCTCCTTCGGCGATCTGAGCTCCATGAAATCAAAAGGCGTAGCGTCTGCCTCCCCGAGTCCCATCAAGCCAATTGGAATCCACCACTAAATCACTGTCCAGATCCCCGATGAAGGCTCCCGTCGGCTGATTTAAGCATCACTGGTTCCACCTCTTACATGGATACCAAGAAGTCCATTTCCACCCCAATTTGCTGGTGAGAATTAGGTAATATGGAGAAAGCGACTTCCGCCGTCATGAGTTTTCATTATAATCATACAGAAGAAGATCCGGCCACGCATTACTGGTGTTCCGAGGTGCCGCTTCGTCTTCTGATTTTACTTCCGATCGTGAGGCTATTAGCTTCATTCGTCTTAAAAAAGTGTTTCCTTTGCAAGTATATTATTATGAGGGAGGTTTCTTCAAGTGTATGAAGCTATTTTTTTGTATCAAGACATTGTTTTTAGGTTGTCTTCTCCATTTGGTGATAAACGATTTTGATTTTGGTTCATTAGGTTGACGAACTGAGAGGCCAAGGTTTTGAGCTTTATGCTTACAAGCGGCGACAAAGTCACAGTACAATCAGTTCCAAGAGATATATTTATCTAGCAAACAAAGAAGAATTAAACAATTAGAGAGAGTCGTTGCTGTTAGCGCGTGTTGGGAAACTTTCATTCTTTTTTTTTTGCCAAAGGGAAAGTTGCATTCTTAACTCTGGAACCATTCAGGTTTCTTCTTCTTCTTCCATATTTGCTTATTAGATCATTAAGATGGCTTTAGTTTAATTGAATGAATGCAATCTCTATGTTTCTTTTTCTTGGTAGCTATAATGGGAGAAGGAAAGACGGTCAGATGATCAGTTTGAACAGCTGAAGGCATTCATTGAAATTGGTGATATTTTGAGTGCTTGTGGCTCAATGAAGAGGACTGACAAGGGTGAACTCGAACAAAATGCTTAATATCCATAGAGAAACATTGTTTTAGGTTTGTTTTTAACTCTCTACTCTCTGATTTTTTTTTTCAGGGGAGCTTATTATATGTGTAATTCTTTTTTCAATTCTTACTAGGTAAACATTAAGGTTACAAGACCTGGGATCATGCACAAAAGTAACTGGATGGTCAATTGAAAGCTAACCTAAACGTCATTGGTTGTGCATAGCATGGCTTTCAAAGATCAATTACTACTATATCATGTTAACCCAAGTGAGTTAAAACCAGATCAACCCGTATTAACTATTCTATTAAGATGAAACTAAAAAATCATGTTTTGTGTGTAGACTGTTTTATAGCAGCAGGAGTTTTGATATAATGCCATGAATGACCCAGCTAACTTCGCATTATGTCAGCAGGTTTGAAAATACATAACAAACACTAAAAATACAATATTAGTACTGACAAATCTTATCTAAAGGTCATTTTTCTTTTGCCCAGCCTCTGGGCAGATGCCTTTTCTGTGGATCAGCACTTTATAACACCTTCAGATCATGTAGAAATCCTCACTCTTTTGATGAAAAATATCAGGTATGAATATTGTACATAAATGACATAAATTCTTAATTGTAGTTCGTTGTCTTAACTAATAACCTTGCATAGAGATTGATTATATAATTACATAGTGGGTACTATTTTTGTTTCGTGGATGAATAGGACTCTAAGTTTGCTGGGTAATAAATTAATGTTGCAGGATCAAAAGTTTAGCTGGTCAGGTCGATCTTCATTCCTAAATTCTGCATGACCGGTAATTGTTGTTGCGCTGAGTTAAAATTTGAGCAGAGATCATCCTCATCGGAACTCCATTTTTCTTTCATGTCTCAAATTCACCAAGCATATTGTCTTTTGGTAGGTGAACCTAAAGTTTGCACCAAAAATTCTATTTATAGTCCCAATGGCTTGCCATGTATCCACCTCATATGAGTCCTTTCCACATAACAGCACATCGTTCACAGCATGAAAGAACCTAGCATGGCAAATTTCTAGTTGATCACTTTGCCTCAGATTTTTGGTGAGTTTGATTATGATGAAGATGTCAAGTAGAAAATATGGTTACAATGGGAGGTTAGTAACTATTTTTTCCTTACATAGATCTCCTTCAGGATGTAAGATAGCCTCTGCGGTTTATAAAGAGTTGACCCAAATCTGGAACCCGTAGCATTAGCATTTCAGTTATAATGTTTGTCACAACACTATAAAATGTTAGATCTTGAAGTCCTACCAAACAAATTATTTTATGTATTTTCTTGAGAAATACTTTTTCAAATTTTTGAATGCTTTATTTTATTATATTCTTGAGAATCTAATATATTAATTGTTTCAGTATTTACAAGAACATGTTACAATGTGATTATTAATGCATAAACATGGTTGAAAAAAAAACATGGATATATATCTCCAAACCTTATAAACCTCATAGGGAAACATGTTCCCCGGGAGATAACTTGAAATATTTTTGTATTGTGAACTTTTACTCTCTTTTCTTATATTTGAGTTTGATATATTTATAGCTTAAATTGTGAACTTATTTTTCTTCTTTTAGATCTTATTAATAATAATATAATGATATAAATACTGTAAAATTGTTACTAAATTCCCTAAAGAAAATCAATTTGATGTTTTCAGAGACGTGCATATAATTATTGATTATCTAACATTGGTGAAATTTTCATTTTTTTTTTTAATTTTTAATTTTATTTTGTCGAAGTTCAGAGGTACGATTCTATATAACATATTATGTTCAAGTAAAATAGTAAGAGGAATAAACTACTTTTGAATAATTAACATAATACAAACAAGGAAGTCAATTATATGAATTCCTGCAAAACAAGTTATTCCACTGGGCAAAACACTAAAAGGAAAAAAGCATGTCGTAAAACTTCAATATTAGAAGCATTTTCTGTGAATACTCCTGGTCCATTTTCGTCATATTCATACTCAGCCTTTGTCGGCATCAGAGATGCGACAACTTCTATTTCCCTAAGCAAATAACTAAAGTTCGTCTATTTTATTAGATATCCGTTTAATAATGTTTATAGCTTAAGATTATAATTTAAAACGTGGATTATTGTGTCCTACGCGGATAAAAATATTTTTCATTACGTCTACCAGACCTAATATAATCTTCTTTACATTGAATCTATTAATTTTTTCCGGTATTTAAATTAGTTTCTTTTAAAAGGTATAAAAATAAAAAATAACAATAAATTTCTTAAAACTATTTATGAATAGAAAATAAATACCTAAGAAACTCTACCCTACTCACTACTATTATATAGTAGAATTAAATAGAACATTTTCTTAAAACAAATCATAATAGTTATAATCATGAAAATATTTTTAAAATGTTAAAAACTTATATTTTCAAATAAATATTAAAATAGTAAAAATATACTTTAGTTTTTAAAACTTTTAATTTCTTAAATAAAAAATTATGTTAATTCAATTAAAAACATATGAAGATGAAATGAGAACGTGTTTTTATTATAAAAATAAAAATACAATACATAAGGCTGATAAGGTTTAAAATAATTACCACAAAATAAATTTTATACCAAATAAAAAAAGAGTCAGAACTGTAAAAGTTTTCTATTGTAGCAATAGATTTTACTGATGTAGGTTTATATCAGTAACTTTCAAAACACTGAATATAAATTTTAGAAAAAATGATTGTTAAAGCCAATCTGATTTTTAATTGAAATTTTAATTACTTAGAACATGATTGGTAAATTAAAATAGTTGTGCTGATAAAGAAGTGCAGAAAGCATTCAAATTATTTACCAATCAACTTCAAAAACTATTGCATTTTTCTCAATATTTACGAAATTACAGAAAAATATTCAATAAGTAATTAACTATTTAACTTTTATCAAGGTATTAACAAAAAAAAATATTTATCGTACCGAACATTTTTGAAACTGGAAGAAAAATTTCAACGCCCCATTTTATTTTTCATGTATACTTCTAAAAATATTAGTTTTCTTGATAAGAACTTAAACTCTTAGCTACTAATTATACAATACAAATCAAAAAGCATAAGTCCGCAAGATATAATGAAGAAAGGTGTTGGAAAATCAAAAATTTTAAATAATTGAAATTTTAATCCATTATTACTGTGATAATTTTTTAAATAATGTATTTTTATCATTATTTACGTTTTGTATTCTAATAAGTTAAATTTTATTTTAGTAATTTATATTCATCATAGTTCTAATATATACTATAATTTTAAATATTGTAACATAACATTTTCATATAAATTTAATATTTAAGACAATAAGACAATGGTTACTTAAAATTAAATTAAATTTACAACACAGTTGGATCTGTGTGACAATTGACCTAACTGCAATATCAAGTTAATGTTTGGTTTGATATTTAAAATATTGATAGCAAATATAATTAGTATCATCCCATTTATAAATAAATAAAATAAATAAACATTATTCATAACATTAAAACATATACAATCTTAAATTTATATAATATCATTTTAAAATTAAATAAAAAAATTCATTTATACACTTAATTTTCAGATTTGATAGTAATTATTTTCTACCAAACATTTTGAAGATAGAAAATATAAAACTGCAGATTACAATATTATAGTAATTATTATGTAAGTTATTTAATACCAACTACAAATGAGGGTTATGTTATAAAAACTAGAAAATCTATATTTTGTAAGAAAAAATGATCATTATTAGTATTACTTATGAAAATCTTACTTACATTAATTACAATGATTATGTCAATTGTTATTTTTTTTTATTTAATTTAACATTATATTTCTTATATTTTTAATTATAAATTTAATTATATAATATATATAAACAATATAACTAAAATTTTTGTTTAAGAAACTAGCCGCGTGTAGCGTGGCCAAAAAATGTAGTCAATTCTAAAAGTTCAACCCGAGACTTGTTTTTACTCTGTCAATCTTTGGGTTTTTATTATTTAATTTTCTTTGGTCAAACGCCGAGTTATAATTTGTCTAATGAATATTACATTTTTTCTTTTTACATATTTTGTCTATAGCTTTTAGATCCACTTATTCATAGGAAGCTAAAACGAAGTCTAAACCGTATTCATTGGAATATAAAGACAATTTGTAAATTAAACCACATGCACTGAAACTCAGCTACGGTTGACCTTGCCCAAAACACCAGGCTCAGTGGTAATGGAAGTGGCCTGCTTCACTACACCCGGAGACAACGCTTGAATGAGCTCAAATCTGTCCTATGTGTTGGTTCCTAATATACATAAATAAAATAATAAACATTGGTAGGTTCTTCATTCGTGAGCTTAAGCTCTACAACAACATATGATAGACATGTTAACCAAGGATCAAAGTCAGATCAAAGTCATTTCTAATTCATATAGCAATGAAGACTGGAAGCTGAATGCTATATATTTACTCTTTGATCAAAACATATTCACTAACGTTCAATGATTTTCATAAAGTGCTCATATATATATAGAACGAAGGGTAATATAACCATTTAGATTTTATTTTGTCTTATAGATCTTTGTGAGAGAGTAAACAGTTGACATTGATAGTAATGAAGATCATTCATGATTGGACTCCCACCTAAATCCTTGAGCAGCTGGTTTGTGTTGATGTAGCAGTGAGTGTGAAACTGGATTGGATAAAGTCTCTGACGGATAGCCTTTGGTTTCATTAGACCATAACAACTCTATTATCAGCAAACAAAAGTGTAAACAAAAATGCCATATATTAGAGGATTGTGTTTTATTATTCTCTGATCAAAGTTAAAAAAAAAAGCAAATTAAGAGAACTAACAATTATATTTTCTATAGACAACGTGTAAATGGAAATATATAGCTTATAAAAAAATACTGAATACACAAATTATTCACAGTATTAGAAAAAAGCAGCTCATAGAAGGCACAAACCACATGCATTCTCCTCATACCACACGCTTCTTCTCCCTCCAAATCCAAACCAGTACACTTAGTATCACCAGCTGTACTTTCAATTCGATCAAAACCTACCAAAGATATTTTCTGCATTTCAAACTCACTTCGGAAACCAGTAACAACAAAATAATTGAGTAAACATTTGGAACTTCGTAACCATGTTTGGTTAAAAGATTCTTGCTTTACCATAAACACCATCAGATCTGACGTGCCAATCTCTGTAGGATTTGGACATGTCACTTATCATGCTAAGGGTAAAAGAGATTTGTTTCAGAGGATTATAATGCGATGTCGGAAATGTTTAAGGAGATAGAGTAGGAAGACGTTTTTTTCTACCGCATGTCAATTTGTGTTTTAAGATAAATAAAGTGGACAAATCCATTACCATTAAAAACTATTATAATGTATTACTCTCTCGTTTCAGAATATTTGTGGCTTAAGTTTTTGTCACAATTTAAGTGTCGTTTTAGAGTTTCGAGACAAAATTTATTAGTTTTATATAATATTCTATTTTTCTATTGGTTGAAAATTGATTAGGTGCATGGATAATTGTGTTTTTATCTTGAAAATACGTAAAATTAAATGTTTTCTTAATTTGTATGCAAAAAAATAGAATGACAAGTAAAATAAAACGGAGGGAGTATGTTTTTAAAGCGATTTAAGTGTTTTTATATTTGCAGTATATTTTATTTTATATACGAATTAATAAGGTATAATAAGAGATTGACAGAAGTTAGATATTAAATATTAAAGTAAAATTCCTAGATACAGAAGTTCTTTTTTGATATTTATTAGTCGCATTTTTTCTACATTGTTAAACTTTTGGTCTGAGGGAAGACATTCATAGGTTGCATAAAACTTAAACCACTCCTACAAACGTTGAAGTCAAACATAATTTATAAGATATACATAAATTATTTTCTCTTAAACCGCCACCACATTCCGCATATATTTTAAAAAGGGAAATTAACATTAGGAAAACAAATATTGGTGCCAAAGCATTATTCAAAGAGAAAATAGTGGGTAGAGAGACTTCATGATTGGCAACCTTGGAAGTTGCCATTGCTGGAGGCTTATTGGTAGTTGGTGCTTCCTCACTGTTGACACCAGTTGAAGTAGTTTCTATAGTTGGTGCTTCCTCACTGTCATCACTATCAGTGCCCGCCTTAGTAAGCACTAAGATATTCTCAGGCACATCATCCCCATGTTCATCGTTGTGATCCTCTTAAAACCGTCACTCTTGTTTATTTCCATAATGCACAAGGACTGTTTGATCCAAAATAGTATTTTTGCAGGTATTTGTTTGAATCATGACAATAAAGAATTTAAGAATTAGATTCTTGAAGCTTTGGAGAAAACATTAAAATCAAATGATAGAAAGAACATCCAAGATTTTATTGATAAAAATTTACATTACAAAGATCATTTGGAATGTAAAGTGAATCTAAAATCAATAAAATCTTTGTAGGAAGTGTTCTTGATCTAAAAGAAACAGAAAATTCTTTTAAAAAAAGAGGTAGCTCCTTATTTATAGAAAGAAGAAGCCTAGGGTTTCCTAGTGATATGGACATAATCCATTGTCTAATGAGCT
Organism: Diplotaxis tenuifolia; assembly: GCA_014822095.1. Lineage (NCBI taxonomy): Eukaryota > Viridiplantae > Streptophyta > Magnoliopsida > Brassicales > Brassicaceae > Diplotaxis > Diplotaxis tenuifolia. The sequence goes on along the minus strand of JABAYD010063926.1, from coordinate 4,847 downwards.
TTGGGAAGGATGTGAATCCACCCTCAACAGTAAGCCTCCCATGTTTGTTGAGAGAGATGAATCTCTGCGAAATTACGAATAGGGTTTATGAGACAATGAATTAGACACATACACATACCATAAGCGCATTGATATAAGCGAGGTTGTTATGGATGAAGTGTCGTGGACGGAATGTCCTAGGCGAGCTGCCGTTAACGTGCCTCTGATTCCGATAGACTTCTTACTCCAGGGATGGTTGCGTGAACGAACTGTGAAGACAGTGTTCTGAACCACTGGAGTAAATCGCCTGGATGAAGCGTCAATTGACTAACTACCAAGAACAAATCGCCATAGACATTATTATGAGCGTACCGCCGCCATAACGAACGAACTGTCACAATCAAATCACTATAGGAAACATGTGTTGTTGGGATCACGTCATGCTCAAGATTTGTGAGCAATCCGAGTGACCGCGAGGGATGAAATGGATCTCGAATGATGAAATGGATCTCGAATTCATTGCTGTCCCATGTTGAGAACGTGTGGGCCGAGCAAGTTGTTGGCATGTGTGCTCATCAAGCTATGATAAAGTTCCTCTGATGCGTACAAGAGAGCTTGACGTCTTGTAATGGTGGCGAGTAAAAGAGACCTTGTCTTGTGAATGTGAGCTGGTGATGCTTGTCATGTGATCACAAGCTGGAGAGACCAAACTTCAAGATGATCGCCAAGTTACTGGAAGCAATAAGTTGTGTACTGATGCTGAGTTGCCGACGAACTTCGGACGGGTGCAGTGAACATCGATCGGAAGCAGTGAAGAGTAGACAGATATGGTCTCTTATTCTTCAGCTTCTCGACTATGTTTGCTACGTAGGGGATGAGTGCTCGTCTCGTGTCTGTGTAATGACAATCTGAAGTTCTTCTTGTTGAGACAGCCTAGAGGATAAGTCACGGCCTCTTGTGGTGGCTCTACTTATGAGAATCACTTCATCCTACTATACAGAGAAAATCAAATTCAATTAATTTTGTCTCGTATTAAAAATTGAGTATTGAGACACAAGCAAGAATCAATTATTAATATGGGATATCACGTGTATATAACCTTAATAATTAGATAATTAGATATTAAGTGAAGACTTTTGTGCTGCCACAAATATAATGCGGTGATATCTAACATAAATAATTAACTAGTTAAATCAGAAGATTTATCTCATCAGATTTGTTTTGTGTATCTCCTCTGCATATGATTTTCTTAGTTGCACCGAGGACAAGCTATCTGTGTGAGCCGATGAACCCGAGATACACAGCTCTAAGCTATGGATCGAGAAGAAACCTTCCCAAGATGGGGATAAGCCTTTGGACTAGATGATCATGAGCTGGTCATGGTCCATCGTATGCTCTTCTGCTGTCCTTCTCTTTTTTTTTTTTTGTTTCTTTGAGCTTGAACAGAGCTAGACGCTTCTGACAACGTATAGAGATGATGACAAGGCCATGTCTCATACTTCCAAGGCAAGACCAGAGATGTGAGAACTCGTCTAGTTCAGTCTTGAAGCTTCAAGAACTTTCTTCATGAACTCAAGAACATAGTCTTTCTAGAGGAGATAATCAAGAGATGCTGATCTCAAAAACCCATTTACTCTGGCCGAGAATCTGTTTTGGGGCACGTTGGTTGCGGTCAGGCCCGGGCTTGAACGAAAACATTCAATACAACCGTATATGGGGCCTACAATTTTGGTCAAAATTTTAAGGCCTAATTTTTTCATTGTTATTACTTATATGTACGTGAGTATGGAGTGTATTGTGGGAAAGCACTAATAAACAAAGATAATTAAATTTTATATATTTTTTGGTATTAATATGAATAGATTAAAAGGTAAAGAAAAATGAAAACTATTATAAAAACAACAAAAAAAGAAAACTAACTGATTCTTAATAGTTATTTTAAGAACATACGCATCAATGAACCGGGAGATTGCCATGGCGCAAAAGTAGATATCGTCTGGTATTCCCGTGTTTTCGTTTGATTTTTTCTTTTAGATAAAAAAATAAGTGGATCAATAGCAGGCTACCACGTGGCGTGGAGTCTGCTGAACAGTGATGAAACAGGTTCATCCGGACGGGGTGGTGCGAGACGAGTTCATCACTGTTGATTATTATAATATTTTTTTGGGATGTGTGTGAACTTCTCTCATAGAAAAAAATGCAAGAAGATCTCTATCTAAGAGTTTATAATTTTTTTTCTTTCAGTTTTGAGGATATCATAATTTTTTATTATAAACTTGAGTTTTTTATCGATCTATTTTTTATATATTATTTAGGGGCCTCAATTTTGTATTTTGTATTTGACCATGAATATCTCAGGACCGGCACTGGTTGCGGTGAACTGATTGTCGGGAAGAAAAGCTTGATGTAATTGAGTTGATAAAGCCAAGCCACTTTATTATGGAGTTTATTCTCGGATGTCCTTATGGGGAAAATTCTATTCTCCATCTCCCTTCTCTATTCTCAATACCTTTTGTCTTTGTGAATACCAAACTAACCTTGCATTTATTTATTATATATCATCTACTTTTTTATCCACCTCACAAATACATTAATATTTTGAATTCAATAAATCAACTACCAATATACCCCATTTGACAACCTTAACCAATCAACTACCAAGATGTCCCACATGTCTTCACTCTTCTCCTTCTCCCACGACAGATTACTCAAAACCAACAGGAAGCTTTCCTCTCCTCTTCTCCTTCATTCTCCATAGAAACAAGTTTGAAGCTTCTAAAACATGTAATTAAAGTCCATTTTTGATGATTTTTTTCATAAATATCATTTAAATGTAGTGTATATTATGGGTAATGTTTAAAATATAAATTTTCATGAAACATTTATGATTTTATGGAAGATTTTAAATCTAGGGTTTAGGTAGGTATATTTTATGTACTTTTCTGATGAAATGTTTGAAGAAATATCATTTTAATGTAGTGTATATGAAGGATAATGTTAAAAGATAAGATTTCATAAATAAATTGAGATATTATGGACGATTTTGAATATTTTCTACAAGGATTTCAGGTATATTTTTGGTTGCTTATGATGAACTTACTAGTACACTGTTATTAAAACTTGGCTTGTGTAAAAAAATAAGTGTCAATGAAAAAATACAGAGATTTAAAAGGACATTTTTTAGGGTTTTGGATGGATATATATATATAAGTATGTTTTTGATGATTTTTATTTGTGTAATTTCATTAAGATAAAGTATGTACCATGAGTACTGAAAAATACGAACAAAATCGTCCCAAAATCGTCTTTAAAAGTGTATGAGTTAGTGGAAGAATAATTTCTGGGTACTACTAAGATAACTAGTTTTACTAAGTATAAATGGTTTTACTGGTATTACTGAGATTACAATGTTTAGTAGTTTTACTAGTATTACTGGTGTTACTATGTTTGTAGATTTGAAAGAATTAGTATTAATAAGAAAAGATTGTAGGGTGTGAGAATGAATTATTGTCTTTAATACTGATAATTTTAATGACTATTCATTTCATTTCAGGAAAAATGTAAAATCCCCACTGCACATTCATTTGTTTTGATTATGGAGGATATTATATAAAGGATGGGGTTGAAACAAAATGGATCTCGGATGATGGTGAAGGAGAAGATGAAATTCACACAATTGTGTTGAGAAAAATCAGTGGAGGAGGTGACATACTCTTTTTTGGTTGAGTGTATTTTCAAGAAAATCAAAGTAGATGAATCTAAGATGGAAGCGAGGGTTAGTTACTTTCAAATGGTGTTGAATTCGAACAAACCATCATAGAATGATGAAGACGTGTTTGAATATTGCTGCAATTAAATCATGAGAAGTGTAGAAGTGTTCTACATGTGGCGTTCAACAATGATATATACAAAACGAATGAAGAAGTGCAACTTTCAGAAAATGATGATGAAACTGATGTTTATGCCGGTTTATCCGATAGAGAGGCTACTGATAGAGAGGCTACTGATAGAGAGGATCCTGATACAGAGGCTGGTGGCGAATATGGTACTGAGAAAGATGGTATTGATGGAGCGCTCACATTCTTCCTCCACCATCTTTTCACCATGTTCTTCGGTAGGACTTTCCTCAGCTTTTTTCTCCTATTCCTCCACATCAGCTTCAACTAACTTCTCGGTATGCTCATTCTCTGCCGCCACAAAAATAGCAATCCTTTTCCACAATGTTCTGCGTGACTTAGGGATATTATGTGTTGGTTTTCTTGCCTCTGCCTTAGTCCGACCACGTGAGGGTGTACGAGTTCTTTCTGGCTTGTTTTCCTCTGACTCAAATTTTTTTCCAACCTCTTTTCCTTCATCGATCTCAGTCTCTTCTTGATTATCTCCTTTTTCAGTCTCTTTCTCATTCTCTTTCCCATTTGGTTCAGCCTCTTCTCTCCCCTCAACCTCTTTCTCATTCTCTTCCCCACTTGCTTCAGCAGCTTCTCTCCTTTCAGCCTCTTCCTCATCATCACCATCTTCTTTATCACTGGCCTCAATACACTTCCAGAATGCATCCGCATCTTCTCTCCTTTTCTCAGCTTCTTCCTTAGTTTCAGACCTGATTTCATCGTCTTCATCATTGATCGACCATGGATTTTACCCACTTTTAGCCATGGTCTATAGGTGTTTTTACATATTTTGTTTTCGAGAAATATGGTGATTTTGGTGTCTTTTGGAGCTTATAAGTGCATAACTGCACAGACGCGTCAGATGTTTAGCTATGGATGGAGACCTTTCCATGGTGCGATTGAGCTGATATTTTGATACAAGATAGATCTTTGAGTTAGCTTTCCAATGCCACCGGTTTGAGGTCAATCAGCATCCTGTAG
>JABAYD010063905.1:0-11429 GCA_014822095.1 Diplotaxis tenuifolia | reverse complement strand
AAAAAGAAAAATAGCACATACTTAGAAACAGTATTATCTATTGATTGTAATACACGTAATAAAATGTCTCAAAAACAGAGGAACGTTCTCATTTTATATTCATCAGAATCAAACTTTCACAGAACATTCAACTCATGACAGTGGATTCGAAACGTTTCATCATGATAATTACAAACAATCATCAGAGAATCAAATTTTCAGTTAGCCTTTCTATAAAAAGGAAACAAGAACGTTCAACGCAAAGACAGTGGATTTAAAACGTTTCATACAAATAATTACAAAACAGAAGCTCTTGTTGTCTTTTCGCCAGCGTTGACGAATGTTACAAACAAACATATGAAGTTTGGTGTGAAACGTATCTAATTCGGTTTAGTGGTCTAGAGAGTGTCTCGAAAAACAGGGTAATAAGTGTCGATTTCGAGCCTCTCTAGAATTTGCTGAGTCTTCCATAGATATGAAGAGTGACCTTCCACCATATCGGTTACATCCACCTGTAATACGTTGAAATCAAGGGCTGAAATCATAAAGGTTTATGATTGAAACTTTTATAATTATCGAAAACGATCTCATATCTTTTTAATCCTTACTATATGTAATAACATTATTAGTCTCTGTTTCATTAATGGACAATACTGAAAGAGATGGCTTACATTTTCAATTCCAGGGATGCAAATGGGTTGGATTCCGGCTAATCCTTGGGAGAGTAAACTGTGTAAGCATATAGATTAAGGAGTAGTGACAAGTTAGGTAGGTAGGCTAATTATTAAAATTGAAATAATGGAATTGTTTATGTAATGAATGTACCTTGCGCGAAATGCAACACCGAGGGTCCAATCGTTTGTTGCATATACATTGATGAACCTACCAGCTACCATCTACCATATAGGACAGGATACATATCTTAAAATATAAGTAAAAGTTTATTTAAGATTCGATTCGATCTTATGGATGTGAGATGTTGTCTTGATACTAGTCATTTGATTCTCTGATGATTGTTTTGTAGAGAGTTTAATTTACCTTCCTTACGTCTCGCCAGTTTTCGTTATTGATTGAAATGGGTGCCCCAAGAATAACAACTCTTTCCACTAGTTCAGCTGCCAAGACAGACATGTTGAAACCTCCATTAGAAAGATTCCATCTTCTTTTCTCAGATTAAATATATATAAAAAAGGATTCCATCTTTTTTCACAAGAAAGTACCGTTTTGTTCAGTCTCGGCCAGAGTCTGGAGGCATTTGAAGATGACACGCGCACCAAGTGAGAAGCCCACGAGAGTGACGGGTCTGAATTACAACAATTTCAGGATATAATATACGTAACACAAGGCATAGATCTTATACATACATATTTAACTTTTAATATCTTCATTTCCTCGTAGCAGTCATGAATTCTTACCTATTCCCTTGCAAGCCTTTTTGTAGCATTTCAGCTAGAAGTCTTCCCGCTTTATCCGACCTAAAGAAATAAGATTATAATAGCCACATATCTACTCAGAATGCAAATGCCAACACAAGATTTGCTCTTTAGTTGGAGATGCGATGGATAAATGTACTACATAGCTTGCAAGGGAAAAGGGTGTTACCTATCAATAGCAATACTCCATTTGCTATCTATGAAATCTGCAGCTACTAAGATTGTCGCTGGCCATGCCAATGCCAGTAAAAGTGAGCTCAGAACAGTGTGCATTGCTCCTTGTTTCATCAATTCCATGGCCAGCCCTGCGGGAAAATCATATTGATATCACAATTTCTCCGTAGAAAATTGACATTGTTGTCACATTAACATGGTTGTTTAATAGGATGAAAACTAATTACTTGAAGTAAGCCAATCCTGAATCGCAGTGCTCACTAAGATAAGATTCTTGGACTCCCATTGCAGAGTGTACCTGAAATAGTACCAAACTGTAAGAACAGCTATAACACAATTCTTGAGAATCAGACACAAACAGCTGATGCAAGGAACAGCTCTAGATGTTAAATCCTATTTTTTTTTTTTTTGTTGATAGAGAAGTGTTAGCACACGACATACCTCTCCAAACTGCTAGTTAATCCTTGCCATGGTTTCACAAAATCTTCTTCTTCAAAAACAACACCAGCAACCAAGACTTCCACTGCTAACCGCTGTTACATTAATTTCCACATTACGTTTTTAAATCAGTTAGAAACGGAAAAACTCAGAGCAATGAGATTTATAAATGAAGGAGGGAGAGGAGACACAGCCAGTTTTTGATACTCTCAAAATGCAACGACAAAGATACAGCAGACAAGGGAAAACAGGCACTCACTCCTTGATTATGATTTTCGCCAATAGCTTTAAATTCGAATTCCTCAAGGTCCCCAATCCTCCTTGCCATCTTAGTCCCTGTGAGACCAGCTCCAGCAGCTGGATACAACAACGTTTAAAGAAACAACCATAACTGACATATTAGACGCTCCCTCACAAAGAATTAATCCATTCGTGAAGATAAAAGAGAAGCCAAAACACCTAGTTGCTAATTGTAAGCGCACATATATGGAAAAAAATGAGATCATCTGCGCTTATTCACCTCCAAACGATGCTGCAACCGCAACGGAGCCAGCAACAGTTCCGGCAGCACTAGCCGCAGCAGCAAACCCACCAGCTCCAATAACCGGCACTAGTGTGCCCAGTGTTGGTGCCAATGCACCAAACCCTGCGGCAATAGCTGGAGCAGCCAATCCTGTTGAATACAACCATGTACATGAAAATAGCTAACCAGTTCAAAATGCGCTCATCTCTAGACAGAAGGTAAACACATTGAATTTGCCGTACCACCAGTGATGGCCATCAAAGTGCCCCCGGTTAAAGCAGCGGCGCCAATGATGCCTCCACGCTTCCACTTAGCCCATGTACTCGAAGAAGATGCAGCATCCTGATCCTTCATTTCAGCAGATTTCTGAATGGCCATGGCAGAGCATGCGACCATTGTCTCAATTGCTTCCTATAAATTAATGATCTTCAAATATTAAAACAATGATGGAAAATATGAAATTCAGATAAAGAAAAAGCACCGTAATTTATAGCAGTGCCAACTCCATATCCTAACTCAAAGCAAGATAGCTAATCCATAACAACGATGATACTATTAAAAGCAAGAAACTTCACAATGAGTAATAAGTAAACTATACGAACCACTTTAATCCACTCAATGTTAAACCAGGTCGCGAGTAAACGGAGAGCAACGCGGTGACGAGCATCATATCCTTTCCTACGACGAGTACATTTCTTAACCTCTTGATATTTATCCGACAAGCAAGCAGAAAGAAGCTCATAAAGAACATTGATCTTCCTCTGATGGCTAAGCAACGTTACTTCATCAACAGATTTATCATCCTCAACCACTTCAGGCTTGTTACTTCCATCTCTAATAACAACACCCGATTCAAGACTCTCTCTTTCAGCAGCAGCCTCCGACGCTTCCTTCTCCTTATCCTTTTCCACATCTTTTGATTTAACCTCGGGAACCGCGTACTTCTCACGGCACTCGTTTTCGTATTCCTGATGCTTCTCCTTCTTAGCATCTATAGAGAGAGAGCTTCGAATGCTGTGTACCATAGCATCAGCAGCTTTAGCTAAAGCCATCTCTTGCTCCACCATTTCGGCAGAGGCTTCACTCGCTTCTTCTGAGAGTAGTCTCGTGAACTACACAATGAATCAAAAATAGAAGTTAATGAACCATCACTTAATCAAAAGCTATCGGATCTAATTTCACTAATAGCCATACCGCACCGATGTGATGCTTAGCCGGAGAAGAGTTAGCTGTTTCCTCGAGACCAAGCCAAGCCGAGGAATCAATATCAAGACATCTGTGAATACAAACGTGATTCAAAACATGATGAATTATCAGAAACTAATTCGAGAATCGAGGCCAATGAGATCACCTGAAAATAGGTCGTAGAAGACCTGACGTCTCGTGTGCCCAGAGGTTAGGGTCATCGGAGACGGAATCGCCGCTACTGGAATTGCTTCTTCGCTCCTCCGAACGATCACACTCTTCTTCGTCGTCTAACGCCGTAGGGATCCCTAGCGGCTGAGTCTGGTTGATTTGCGCTTGGTTTAGCGCGATCGCGAACAATGCGCCGGCTGCGTATCTCTGCGTCGGCGTCAAATTCGACGTAGATTCTACCATCGCGCGGGGGAAAGGAGAACGTTCTTCTTCTCTTCACCGATCACTAATCAGCTAAACATGTAAACGAAGAAATCGTTGGAAGTCAGATCACCGAGGAAGATGTTGAATCCGTGACTAATGTTGAATGAGTCCTTCGTTTTGATTTTGATTTTTCTTTTTCTTTCCGGTCAAATACCGAAGAGACATCTGTTCACTCTGTTGACTCATCATACAACGACGTCGTTAAAAACCGAAAAATAAATATTAAAAGCAAACTCCGATGCCGGGACGCGAACCCGGGTCTCTCGGGTGAGAGCCGAGTATCCTGACCAGCTAGACTACAACGGATTGGTGTTCATTCAGATAATATAACTGTCTAAACAAACAAGCCAAAACACATAGTAGCTGAGGAGTTTCATACACCTTGAACCTAATCTTCGATGGGTCGTGTAAATAAAGCTCAGATGTTTCATAGATAAAATTTTGAAACGTATATAGGAGGTTTAGTGTACATAGATACAAGTTTGGAACATTCATATGATGTTTTATTTATCTCTTTGCTGAACAGAAACGTGAGCGGTATGACTATGCTTGTGTTGTGTCATGTATGTGAGGTGTGTGACTCTAGATGGAACTCCTAAGCACTCCCCGACACTCAGAGAGCCACAAGTCGATGTGTTCTACTATACGTTGCCTCACTTTGTTCACCGCATCTGGTGAACTGCAATTCTTGGAATCACCTGAAAATGAGAGAAAGACAAAAAGTAGTTTAAGTACTGTCTTTACAGTTTAGGCATCTGAAAGAATGAGATAAGAGGGTGGTAATATATAAATACCTTCAATGATCATAGGAGACTGAGGGCATCCTCTAAGATCACTTCCATGGCCACAGTTGTGACAAGTCACAATGTAAGAAGGCACTGTCATCAAGCATGATCTTGTTAATGTTTTTTCTGAATGCTACTTTACAACATAGATTAAGCAAAGTAAATGGAGACTTACGGTCAGAAGATGAGGTCTGTTTAGATGCATGACGCCATGGATCTTGTGACCCATTTGTGAAGACGATTTTAGTTGCTGCAAAATTCAGAACAACAAGACCCAAATAAGCTCTTGGAATGTCAAAAGAACAAGAAGCGCATTCATTCTCAGTGTTACATACCAGCAATTCTATCACCTCCATAGAACAGGTCTGTCGCATCAACTTCAGGGTAAACACCTTTCCCAAACAGAACCTTGCATAGATCCAAATGATACCTGTTGAAAATCACCAAGAATGTGAACGGGATAATGAATAGAAAAGATAACTAAGAGTAGTGATTGTGATTGTGTGTACTCTGTATTGACTTGATGAGACCGGATGCTATCGTTTGCAGGTGCCACCTGGAAATAGGCCACTTCTGTGCAAACTTGGAACCACCATAACCGATCTGAACTATCTGGGGTGATCGCAGTGTCTAGCAGATGTTTCCTGCTATATGTTTTAGCACTTAACCCAAAAACTCCAAAGCAAAACTCTCTAACGTATTTTGCATATGCTTCCTGGACTCACACATCCACAATAATGTGTCAGCAAACAAAAACTTTTCGTTACAAAGCTAATAGAGGATCTGTGATCAGTTGATCATAGAAAAGAGGAATTTACCACTAAATCACCACCGTTCTTCTTAGCTTCCACGAGTGGAACACATAGCTTATCTGGATTTCCGTATCGAAACTACCAAATTTTTGAAGATAATTATTTAAAAACTACACAAAATGAGATTCATATGAACATGTATGTATATCATTACCGCCATACCTTGTGCATCAGCTACGAAGTATAAGAAATCAGTATCAACATCAAGCTGCAGATTTTCAGAAACTTAATCAGATTAGAGACAGAGTTTTTTACTTCTCGGATTACATAAAATAGAAGAGAGAATGAACAAAAGCTATACCTCGGTGGCGTTGAAGAGATATTTCAGAGCTTTGTTATTTACTTTAAGCCCAAGTTCCACGAGTTTATTAGTCTCTTGTAGTGCGGCTTTACATTCCGGTCCAGCTGACTCACCTATCTGCTCAATGAGTCACACGAATATCTTGATTCCATAAGCAACCAAACTCTATATGTAAAAGACACATGACTTTGTAATGGAGGTTTTGTTACCTGTCTATCAAATTCAGGAAACTCATAGACAGCACGAACAACTGCAGAACTAGCGAGGCTCCCACATGTTAAATGAGGGAACTTAAGTCGGAACCAAGCACTCAGAGCTCCAGAATAATATGCCCCAAAGAAGAACCAAGGATTATCAACTTTGCCACTTCTATTCAACTTAACATTCAAATATTCCTGCTTCCACACAAACAAGATTATTGACTAGTTACAGACACAGCTTCTAGATCATAAAAACAGCAACAAGAAGACTTGCCTGGTAATATCCACCGAAAGTAGCTAAATCGGAAAGGGCTTGTTTAGATGAAAGATACTTGAGATTTTCAGTGGCTAATGAGTTAAAAGGTGAACTCTTTCCGTAGTAACGATGCTCTAGTGAAACAACACCTGCGTCAAACTTCTTTGCTAACACCTATTCATAAGTTAAGCATTACAAAATTTCAGAAACTATCGATGTTAAAACAAATCAAAGAAGTAGTCTTTACTGAAATAAACTCTTACACTTATATAATCATTTGGGATTCCGTTGCAAGGGCCTTCGCCGCATATCATCAGAAAGATAGGTCCATCTGGAACTCGTAAATTGTCGAGATACTCATAGTATCTTTGTCTGAATCTGCGATGGTCCTGTAATGAAATAAAAGCATTACTATTTATAGAACACTTCACAGCAAAACACACAGAATCAAAAAAGGTTTCCCCTTTAAAAGGAGATCGGATAGATTTGATTACATAAGGAGAAAAGTGGTCAAGGGTTTGATTGAACCAGAGCTCATCTCTCGTCAAGTACTTGCCGCCTTCGGACAAACCATGAGAGATCCTCCGAGGTTGTACTAATCCAAAGGACAAGCTCAAGTATGACAAGAGAATCAGAAAGCCTATCGCCGTCGCCATTTCTCGCCGTGAAAATTCAATCGCCGAAAAATTTAAAACAAGTGGACAAAAATAAAAACAAAATAATGATTTTGTTTTATTTTCTGTATTTAATTTAGCTTGCAAGGACGACAATAATGATTAGAAAAATGTTTCCGGAATCTGTAACAAAAAAAACATTATTTTATACGCATGGATTATAGTGCGGACTTCAAATAGATTTCAAATGATTTTAAAGAAAAACAAATTTTATATTCTTGTTGGCAATACACTTTCTTCTTTAAAAGACTTCAACTTTACTCTCTCCAAGAGAGAAACCACACTCATGGCCACACTTCTTCTCTCACCTTCTTCAACCTAAGTTTTGTTTTCAACGGATCTTAACTATAGCCATGAGGAGATCCTTCTTCTTCCTCCTCCTTATCTTCCACGCGCTTTCACTCTCACGCGCCGATGATTCTCATTCTCAGCCCGACATTGACGCACTCACTGCGTTCAAGCTCAACCTCCACGACCCTCTCGGTGCGTTAACCTCATGGGACCCCTCAACCCCCTCCGCACCATGCGACTGGCGCGGCGTCTTCTGCACAAACCACCGCGTCACGGAGATCCGTCTCCCCCGTCTCCAGCTCTCCGGAAGAATCTCCGACCGTATCTCCAACCTCCGCATGCTAAGAAAACTCAGCCTCCGCTCAAACTCCTTCAACGGAACCATCCCTCCTTCACTCGCCTACTGCACGCGCCTACTCTCCGTCTTCCTCCAGTACAACTCACTCACCGGAAAACTCCCCTCGGGGATAAAGAATCTCACGGAGTTAGAAGTCTTCAACGTCGCCGGAAACCGTCTCTCCGGAGAGATTTCCGCCCCTTTGCCGACGAGTCTTAAGTTTCTCGACGTGTCTTCCAACGTCTTCTCTGGTCAGATACCGAGTGGACTCAGTGACCTGACTCAGCTCCAGATTCTTAATCTCTCGTATAATCAGTTAACTGTAAGTCGATTACTATCTTTATATATCACTTAACTTTCTTTCTCATTACCGATGTGGGACCTTTTAACTGTTAACATGGTGCGATTCCAGCGAGTCTTGGGAAGCTTCAGAGCCTACAGTATCTTTGGCTAGACTTCAACCTCTTGCAAGGGACGTTACCTTCGGCTTTATCCAACTGCTCCTCCATCGTGCACTTGAGCGCGTCGGAGAACGCTATCGGCGGCGTGATTCCCGCCGCGTTTGGCGCTTTACCTAACCTCGAAGTCATCACTTTGAACAACAACAATCTCTCCGGTACTGTCCCATTCTCTCTCTTCAGCAACTCTTCGCTTAGGATCGTTCAGTTAGGGTTCAACGCCTTCTCCGATGTTTTACGGCCGGAGACGGTTAACTGCCGTACCGGTTTACAAGTCTTGGATCTCCGGGAGAATCGAATCTCCGGCGGTTTTCCGAAGTGGTTGAGTCACATTGTGTCCTTAACGAATCTTGATGTTTCTGGAAATGACTTTTCCAGGGAGATTCCGGCGGAGATTGGTAACTTGAAGTTGTTACAAGAGCTGAAGTTGGCTAATAACTCTCTTACCGGTGAGATTCCGGTTGAGGTTAAGCAATGTAGTTCCTTAGGGGTGTTAGATTTGGAAGGAAACCGGTTAACCGGTCAGGTTCCGGAGTTTCTAGGGTACATGAAGGCTTTAAAGGTCTTGTCCTTAGGAAGAAACAGCTTCTCTGGCTATGTTCCTTCGTCTATGGTGAATCTGCAGCAGCTTGACCGGTTAAACTTAGGTGAAAACAACTTGAACGGGAGTTTTCCGGTGGAGTTGATGGCGTTAACGAACTTATCTGAGCTGGATTTTAGCGGGAACCGGTTTTCCGGGGAGGTTCCGGTTAGTATCAGCAATTTAAGTAACCTTAGTTTCTTGAATCTGAGTGGGAATGGTTTCTCTGGTGAGATACCGGTTACTGTGGGGAACCTGTTTAAGCTAACGTCTCTTGATTTAAGCAAACAGAATATGTCCGGTGAGATCCCGGTTGAGCTTTCCGGTTTACCCAACTTGCAAGTGATTGCGTTGCAGGAGAATAACTTCTGTGGTGATGTGCCTGAAGGGTTTAGTAGCTTGGTGAGTTTACGGTATGTGAACTTGAGCTCCAACAAGTTCTCTGGTGAGATACAACAGACTTTCGGGTTTCTTCGGTTGTTGGTTTCTCTGTCACTGTCGGATAATCACATCTCTGGGGCCATTCCACCTGAAGTTGGAAACTGCTCTGCTCTTGAGGTTCTTGAGTTGAGATCTAACAAGCTAACGGGTCATGTTCCAGGAGATCTCTCCCGTCTTCCTCGTTTGAGAGTGTTGGACTTGGGTCGGAACAATTTCTCTGGTGAGATCCCATCAAGAATCTCTCAGATCTCGTCTCTTGAGTCGCTGTCCTTTGACCACAATCATCTCTCAGGAGTCATACCTGAATCTTTGTCAACCTTATCAAACTTGTCAAAGCTTGATCTCTCTGTTAACAACTTAACCGGGGAGATTCCATCTACCTTCTCCCTTATTGCAACTAACTTGGTGTACTTCAATGTCTCAAGCAACAATCTCAAAGGAGAGATCCCACCTTCTTTCACCAACCCATCAGACTTTTCCGGCAACGCTGACCTATGTGGCAAGCCGTTAAACCGAGAATGCGAAAGCAACACGGCGGAGGCGAGGAAGAAGAGGAGGAAAATGATTGTGATGATAGTAATGGCTGCTATAGGAGCTTGCCTCTTAACACTCTTCTGCTGCTTCTACATTTACACTCTCCTTAAATGGAGAAAGAAGCTGAAACAACAGTCCGCAACGGGAGAGAAGAAACGCAGTCCCGGTAGAACCAGCGCGGGGAGTAGAGTACGTAGCAGCACGAGCCGGTCAAGCACGGAGAACGGAGAACCAAAGCTAGTGATGTTCAACAACAAGATCACTCTAGCTGAAACCATAGAAGCGACACGACAGTTCGATGAAGAAAACGTTCTTAGTAGAACCAAATACGGTTTGCTATTCAAAGCTAATTACAATGACGGTATGGTTCTTTCGATTCGTCGCTTACCTAATGGCTCTCTCTTGAATGAGAACTTGTTCAAGAAAGAAGCAGAGGTTCTTGGTAAGGTCAAGCACAGGAACATCACTGTCCTTAGAGGCTACTACGCTGGTCCACCGGATTTGAGGCTCTTGGTGTATGACTACATGCCTAATGGGAACTTATCTACTCTGCTTCAAGAAGCTTCTCACCAAGATGGTCATGTCCTGAACTGGCCCATGCGTCACCTTATTGCTCTTGGGATCGCTCGTGGACTCGGTTTCCTCCATCAATCCAACATGGTAACAACATCTAACATTTGTTAAGTTTTCTAATATAATACCCCAACATCTGACTGATATTATAATTTTTTTTTTAAATATAGTGAGGATTTTTTTTGAATTTTTTTTGAAATTTATGAATAATTTTGATTAAAATGAACATAGTTTGAGTACTAAAAATTTTAATCAAATTTAGTTAGAATATTTTTGTTGAGTTTTAATTTATTTATCTCTGTAGCCTAAGTATCTCTATAGGTTAAGTTCAAAAAAAAGCTTAAGTATTCTTCTAATGTATGTTACATCAAATAGGTTCATGGTGATATAAAGCCACAGAATGTACTCTTCGAGGCTGACTTCGAAGCCCATTTATCCGACTTCGGGCTTGACCGTCTCACGGTTCGATCACCGTCAAGAACAGCCGTCACATCAGCCACCATCGGGACGCTAGGATACGTTTCTCCAGAAGCTACATTATCCGGAGAAATCACAAGAGAGTCAGACATCTACAGCTTCGGCATTGTCCTACTCGAAATCTTAACCGGGAAGAGACCGGTTATGTTCACACTAGACGAGGATATAGTGAAATGGGTGAAAAAACAGCTTCAGAGAGGCCAAGTCACAGAGCTGCTAGAGCCGGGTCTGCTCGAGCTAGACCCGGAGTCATCTGAATGGGAAGAGTTCTTGTTAGGAATCAAAGTGGGACTTCTTTGTACGGCGACGGATCCTCTTGACCGACCAACAATGTCTGATATTGTGTTCATGTTAGAAGGTTGTCGTGTTGGTCCTGAAGTTACTTTCTCCGCCGATCAACCCTCACCGGCCTAACCGCTTTTTGTTTATTTTCTTTCCTGATTTAAATTCTTAGTAAGGGAAAAAAAACAAGAACTGATATTTTGAAAATTCAGCATTATTATTACTACATTATTTGTCGGTCTTTGGACCTTCTTTAATGTC
>JABAYD010063901.1:0-15100 GCA_014822095.1 Diplotaxis tenuifolia | reverse complement strand
ATTTTTATAAACCCGAAAAACCGAAACCCGATTGGATAAAACCGAAACTCGATTGGGACCCCGAATGCCCATGCCTACTCAAACATGTGAGGATATGTTAGTGGATTGTCTATGTGAGCTCTATTTCTTAACAAATACAATAAAATCAGGTTGATTTATTTTCTGTGAATTCTGTTTTGTTTGACTTTGGTTGACTATTCGAACACTCCGACGAACTGGAATATAGTGAGGAAGTAGATTGATGAAAATCAATGCCCTTTCATCAGTTACATATTAAATAAATAAAATACAATTTTGACAAAAAAATGATTATATAATAGTGAATTTGGTCTCTATACAGTTACACTTTGTTCATAATTAATCAAATACCATAAAGCACTGTGAAAAACTGTACAACCAAATATGAATGACACTAAAGCCTCTTTACTATATCTACTTCTCTATTTCTAGAAAAGGGATGATATGTAATTTTCCTTCTACTCGATCCATTGTTCCGCCCAATTTATTTCGATTCATGGTAAATACTTAATATATGCATTGTTTTAATATTATGGCCCAATTAACTCTCAATAATATACTCTACTAAATACGATTAAATGTTTTTAATTTTTTATTATCATTTATGCATTATTAAGACTCTTCAAATTGATTTTTAAATGTTTAAAATAATTTATAAAATTTTATCTATTATTTTATTAATTATATAACCTATTTATAAATATTTTAATAATTTTATTCATTATTTAATAAGATTTAATGATGATTTTATAAGATTAAAAATGTAGTTTTTTGTTATACTACAAAAACATGAAGCAAATAAATGAAACAAAAAAAGCAACTCATAAATATAGTTTTATATATTAATATAGTAGAAGTATAACATTTTGGTTTGGAAATTAAAAAGAAGAAAATTAATTTTACATTATTTCTCCATAAATAGAAAAAATATGATTCAAATCGAAATCGTGTAAAAAGAAGAAGAAGATCATTGTCATACTTTAAATAAGAAAGTTTAATTTCTAAACTAATTAATTATCCTAAAAGCTACCTACAATTTTATATAGCTTAGAAATTTCAAATTATTTAATATTTGACAGCATTAATATAAGAAAACTTTATATATTACCTCATTTATAAAGATTTATTTCTTTATTTCATATTTTTCCAAATATCACGAACATTCATGTATTATTTTATCCTAACAAATAGTTGACAAGATCTTATAAAATCATCATTAAACCTTATTAATAGTTTATAAAAGTATCAAACTTTTTATAAATAGATTATAAAATTGATAAATAATGTATGAATTTTTCTCAATTATTTTAAACATTTATAAATCAATTTTAAGAGTCTTAAATAATTCATAAATAATAATAAAAAATTTAAAATATTTAATTTTATTTAGTAATAAAATCCCACAACTAAAGATGAATTGTAAAAAAAAACTTAAACTGCAGATTTAGTGAAACAAACCCTAAACTTTAATTTTTATTAACGTATGCCACGGTGACAGACATTAACGGAACTACAATTGTGAGTTTATTTCATTAAATTTTTAGTTGAGGATTTTTTAAGATTTATCTTTAGTTGAGGGTTTTATTACTAAAAATCCTAAATAAAATTAAAAGCTGACATTTTAGTTTGTGTCATTATACACTAAAATGCTAGAGATCTGATATGGTATAGCATCTCTAGATAAACGCCAAAACATTCAAAAGAAATAAGTTATTATATATATATATATATATATATATGTATATATGTATATATTTAGTTTGTTCTCCTTTTTTTTTACATATATGGGTTTAGAAGCTATTCTGAAGTTCTTATGATAAATGATGTGAGGAATTTACTTACCTGAAATTATGTTTTCCAGTAAATATCTCATTTTATCACTAGGATTTTTTGATTTTCATTGATAAAAATAGGTTTATTTTGCTGAATTCTTTTTTTTTGTAAACTATTATTTTGCTGAATTCTTTTAGTAGAAAACAACGTTAACTACAAAATATATTCAAAATAGATTAAAAGTTTCATAAAATTTGGATAAGAAAATTCATGCATCGTTCATTGACACCTGCTTCACTCCTTGGCTGCCCGATCACCACTCCAACTTGAAACAAATGATTTTACATTAAAATTGTCAATCCCATTAACAGAGATCATTGTCTTCAACGTTAGCTAGGATAACATATTGACCACATCAGCTAGGACAAGTTATAATAACCACTTAACATGAATGATAAATCTAAAGGTAGTTTAACAAGTATCTTTCATTATCACTCCGAATAGAGTCAATTATACATTGACACAATCTCGACAAAGCACTCTTTTGAATAACAACTGCAACATAATTATACGGAAAACAGTTTTTAAGCAAAGATCAACTAAATCCAAAAAATTTGGACATAATTCAACACAAAATTTAATACGCATTATTATATAATGTTAATAATAATAATGTTGGGTTATCTGTTTTCTTAGACATCCACATCATTTTATAGATGGAGGCTTTCTCGCCGTGTGTCGGTACACCGGGCTATTTCCGTTTTTTTTTGCTTCATGTCGGATTTATTGATCATTTTATTTTATCCAAACTTTTATTCCATTTACAAATTAAACCCAAACCTTAAGTCCAAACTTTAGCACACCTGTTTGAAATTCATTCTTACCGTCTTACGTCTTCCTCTTGCACCTTGACCTCCACGATAAAATCCCTCAAAAGCTTAAATTGACGTTCCGATCTACATAACGTCTCCACCAGCCATAACTCAGATCCTTACTCGCTGAACAAAATATAACGGCGACGGACTCTATCATTCCTCCACGACGTTCCTCCTAGGTTGGGAAGAGTGAAGACCATCTCCAACCTCATCCTTTAATGGGAACCTCTCCGGATTGATATAGAGATGTTATCCATCGCCAAACAAGTAATGATTCTATTTACTATTTCTATATTTTCCCTATTTAAGAATCAAAAACCCTGACTAATTACATTCACATAAGGCACTCTGATTACAAGTCTTCATTCCCCTTATCGTGTAGCAAAATACGAAGTGGTACTGCTATTGGCGCCAAATATGAAAAGTCGTATTTTGGAGTGATAAGTGAGAGTTTCCTGTGAGATCGTGTTTATAACATCTGCTAAAACCCGAACAAACAAATCCAAGCAATGAAAAGCTATGATTATCTGTGTATACTCTTTTTATCTTAACTATTCCCAGCAGTGTTATATATTTCTTAAAGGAATTCTAACTTGGTATCTTGTAATGCACAACACTATATTTTTGTCAATAGAACAACTGAAGTCGAACCAGCTCCAGAGGATATATAAATGGACTAAAGAGAGGAAGAAACTGCAGAAAATAACTGCAGGTACATTGTGTCTTCTTCTTTCTATTTGGAAAGATAAACGTTTAATATGTTTCCATGTGTTCTACTGCAGATAAAGGAGTTCCAATATTCTAGCTTACGGCCTTCAAGAAGAATGATATTACTTCTTTGGAGGTAGACTATATGCAGTTTTGCTATTCATTTTATATGTAACTCCCAATCATTACCATGGACAATAACTCAAGCTTGATGTCCTTCACGTTATGCCTAAAGAATTCAATCTTGAGCGTTTTGTAACTTAAATGCCTATTTTAATAGGGCAAATCTTCATAATATTCATCTAATGTTGACCACGAGCTCGCATCACTGCGACAAGAGGAAATCATAAGCTGCATCTGGTATACGGTCGTATTTGTTTCCTTCATCATTTACTTTTAAAGAGAATAATAACTAAAACATAGCCTGCTAGCATGTTTGATAGATTCAGTAATTTTGACTCTTCATGATGTTTTGGTTGTTAACCAAATGTATCGTAAAGAATCTCCTCCTTCTACTGCTGCCCATGTGTACTTTTGTTATATTTCTCATATGATCTCCAACTTATGTGCCCACCTTTTGCAGCTCTCTTATGACACTTGGAAAAATATACTTGGACAAATTAGGAACGACACAAAGGAAAACGACATGGTATTAATGTTGGAAAGACATCAATAAAGTCAATGCACTAAGCTCACATGAAAAAACTCCAATTTTACTTACACCACTCACAACAACAAAAACCCTAGTATGCCTCTGAATCCAACATGTACCTTTTGTTCTCGATATGAAGAAACCAGGGATCATCTCTTTATCCATTGCTCATTTGCGTCTCAGACTTGGAATATGGTGCTTCAGAGATTAGGAACTTCATATCCTCTTTACTCTCTTGGAACGACCTCATTCAGTGGTTATTAACATGAATTGTTCTTCTAAAAGAAGGTTTCTAAGGAGATTACGTCACATGCTACTATCTATTTTCTTTGGAGAAAAAGGAACAATAGTAGATATGGTCAAATGAATTGTCTCTCACCTTTATGAGCTCATGATTAGGCTTCAACTAGATATGTCTTTGGAGTATTTGAATCATGAATCCAAGACTTAATGATGCACACTGAATCTAACAGATTTACAAACTATGATAATTTGCGTAAGAAATGAGTATTAACATCTACAGAATGAAACTGTATAAAAAGCATAGAGAATCAACAAAAACGTCATGTAAAGCCCCACATAAAGATACGTAGTAGGTGTAAAGATGATCCTCTGATGCTACAAAAAGTTATTTTCTGAACAAATCTAAAACATTTTTGCATTTTTGTCCTGCTTTCCTAACACCTTTTTTGTACTTTTTCAGCTACTCTTCTCTTCACATGTACAGAACAGATACAACAAAAATGAATATAACATGGCCACATTTTTTTTTCCTTTTTTGTCAGTCAGTAAATGATGACTCTAAGGAGACCAGCCTGAGGCTCGGAAAAGTTAATTAAGGCCTTCTCTTTCAAGTAGGTATCTCTGTCACAGCATCAGGGAGTCTAGCTGGTGTGCGGGGCCAGTCCCTACACATATGTAAACCTGAAGCCTCTCTTGTGTTGCTCGAGCTCTACTCCTCAACACTCTCGGTTCGTGCTTCAACACCTCAAGTGCTCCACTCAAATGTAACCCGTGCAAGTCTATCATTCTCTCGCTCCCCCTTGATGTAGCTAAGTATTTAAAATATTTGAAATATCTTATTATTTATTTTATTAGTTATTTTAAATTTAGATAATTATCTTTATTGTTTTGGGTTTTATGCTTTTCATATATAAAAGTTTCTTATGCCTAGAATTGTATACAATTTATGATTTGATTAATAGAAATTAAGAGATTTTTCTTTATTTTTTATTTTTGGTAGATGATTGGTGATCACAACGAATTTAAAAAGACATAGATTAGACTAAATAAGATCGTTGTATTATTGGTAAATTTTTAGATATTCTCATGATCAACGGATCACTATTCCTATACTAAAAACTTATGTTGCATTAGTTGGTATCAAACTCAACAAATTTTGGTTTTTTAATCAAACTCGATCATGGCGAATTTATTCGTGGAAAGTGAAGATATCGTTTACATTAATATTATTGGCGATCTGATCTTCGATCTTTATGACGATGATGGTCGGATTCGATACGGAGACAATGAATTTGATGGTCAAGCATTAGACGCTGAAATTTCTCTCCAAAAGATGAGATTCCTTTTCGTGGGAGGCAACAACTTGTCGCTGGACCACTCATGTTTTAAAAGTTTTGGTGACAATTAGGTTTTGAAAGATACTAGCCCAAGTTTCACACATCAGAGTAGCAAGGAGCACATGGACTCATTCACGTTGATTATCTTGTTTAAAGTGGAGCAAAATTCTGTTTTCTTATTCGGATAATACTATCAATGGAAAAAGAAAAGGAAGAAAAACGAGATAGAGACAAATGTTAAGATTCATGAATGAATCTTTTCCAATCAAAAGACAATGATGCAGAGAGATATTTAGATATATAACTATCTTAATTATCTAGTTTATTATTTATTTTGATATTTATCTTAGTTAGTTATAATTATCTTAAGATTTTAATAGTTTTAAAGTTTATTTAATTTTTATATAAACAGGCTTTCATACCTAACATTATTATTGCTCTCACATGGTATAGAGATAGCCAAACTAATGGATTGGTTTCTGTTTATATAATAGCAGAGACTCTTTAGTTCAAGTCAGGTAATACAAGTGTCAAACCTCTTATGGTAAATGGCTTGTTGAGCTTTCTCATGAGCAGCCTTTATCTGCAAGTTATTCAATTGTCCCTTGGCACTTAGATCTTTAGCCAAGGCCATATTGCAAACAAGTATGCTTGTCTAGGCTCAACCAGAAGAAACATCACAGAATAGTGAGCATACATGATTAATATACGGTAGTAAAACATGTGTTCAAGTAATAAATCATCAGCAAAAAACAGATTTAACTATAATCTGAAACTGAAAAAGAGACTAACCTCTCTTGAAGTTAGGCAAGTATAGTTATACTTGTTCAAAGTAAACATTCCGCAGACGTGCATAGTTACGTGCTTCCTCGTGATATTGAGAATATATCATCACGAAAATTTGAGAGCCAGAATTGCAATATTACAAGACTGAAAGTTTTTTAAAAAGGGGAAATTATACCAACGGTGTCCCCGGTCTCCAGCAAGAGAGGAGCAGGTCGAATTGGTGCTCTATTTTGCAGCTTATCAGAATATATATTCCTCTCATGTCCAATCTTGTAAGCACCAGCCAAGGCATTGGTATTTCTGCTCGAGCCAATAGATGAATGCTTTGGTTCATATTTCCACATACCAGAATCCGGGGATGCTAACTTCTTGACATCAGAGAGGTAATCGACTAAAGAACCAGGTTGAGAAACTGATGAGCCTGAGTTGAAGCTATTTGAGATGCTGGTAAGGATAGGAAAATCTAGATTAGGAGCAGAAAAGGCTCATGTTCTGATTCAAGCCGATACCATCCACTTGTAGCTACAGTAAAACAAACAAAATGGATCACTTCACTTGTATGAAACAAAACATAAACAACCAGGTGACTAAAAGAGAATACCTCAAGGTGAGTAAGCATGTTAAGTGTGGAGTGCAAATCACAACCATTAGCTGAATACACTTGTGCAAGAGTTTCAGCAGCAAATTTAGGGAACTGAGAAGCTAGAAAATCCAGCTTCATTGCCCCAACGTTTGGAGAATTCATACCAATAGGGTTTATTTCCCTTTCATTACCAGAAGCCATCCAGGTTGGTCTGAAAACACAAAGCCTTCTCCTCTTCCTGGACTAGCTACTGAGAAAGTGCCAGAATGATAAGAGGAAGTTGGTGATTCCACAACTGACGCACTTCTTCTGATGGAGATGATTCATGAGCTAAAACTCTTGATGAAGGAGGAGAGTATAAAGTAAATGGAACAAAATCAGCAGCATTAGGATTCGATGTTGTTGTTGCTTTGGTAAGCTTTGGATCACTTTGCTTGGTGGTGCTGCTGAAGCTCATTTCTTCAACAACAAGGCTAACTGATACAGTTAGGGAAGTAGTGAAAAATGACTATTGTTTTCTATCTATCCAAAACCACATGGGCGGCCAATATCTTTTTGATCATGATCTAGCTACAATGATACAAATAAACCAATAGTAGTGTGATACGTACGAAGCAGCACGACCTCCTATCCTCTTTCAGTACAAGCGTAGAGGTCAAGTTAACTGAAGAGAAAGGACAGCCGGCGGTTGGATTACTTGGGTAGCGAATAAAGGAATAAAGTTGTTGTCAAACGGATCTGCAGCACATGGCTTGTTGAGAGTGTGTCTATCGTGACTCACACATTGTGTGGACATTCACGTGATCCTAGGAGTATAAATAAAGGGTAGAGGAGTCTGTTAAGATTTATCAATTGGTTGATCAAAAAGTGTAGTAGGAGAGAGAGTCCTTTAACGTCTATGTGTAACTTTCTTTTGGATCAATACAATCGTCTTTTTCTATTTTGTGTGAATTCATACAAAAAGATAAGTTGTTCTTATCAATTTGGTATCAGAGCTCGTAGATCCCAGGGAGAAGATGCCACCAAAGAAAAACGAAACCGATCAAAACGCGGACCAGATGCAACAATAGCTGGGACGCATCACACTTCTGGAGCAGAGCTTGACTAAGGTTGATGCTTTAGAGCAGACCATGTCAGCGATGCAACAGCAGATGAGTGCTTTTTTAGCCGATGGGAGCAGAGAAGGATGAGAAGTTGAGGAAGCAAGCTCGTTCGCTCGAAGTCGGAAAAAAAGAAGGCTCATGAGGAGGACGAGACGCCGATCGTGGAGGAACCGTCACCGGTGACGAAAGAAGCCGGTCCAGTTCTGATCCACACTCCGATCCCAACATTGGGAGGAGTCTCGGGGGAGAGAGGGTCTTCCTATCGTGGATCCAGTCAGACGGAGGACGATCTCGATAGGAGGGAAAGGGAAAGGAAGCCGACTTGCCGTATGGAGCTTCCACTGTTCGACGGGGAACAAGCGGATAGCTGGGTGTTGAGGGCGGATCAGTACTTTGAGATCAGCGAGTTCACGGGGGAACAAAAGCTGACGGCGGTGCGGATGTGTTTTGTGGATGATGCTCTTCTCTGGTACCGATGGGAACGGGATATAGATCCGTTTCGGAGTTGGAAACAGCTGAAGGAGAGGGTGTTAGAACAATACTCAACGATGAAGGACACGTCGGCCGGTGAGAGGCTTTTGCGGCCCCAACAAGAATGATCTGTCAAAGGCTATTGTCGGGAGTTTATCACGCTGGCGAAGAACGCTCCAGAGCTCCCGGATGCCGTGTTCGAGATGGCGTTCATGGCCGGACTGAAACCTCGTATACGAGCCGGCGTGAAGATGTTCGAACCGACGTCGTTACAAAAGATGATGACTGTTGCCCGGAATGTTGAGATATGGGAGGAAGACGGTGAAGAAGATTTAAAACCGATCGGGCTTATCGGGCCGTCAGATGAAGCCCAAAAACGGAGGAGACTCGGTCTCAGGTGGTCGACCGAGCTGGAGTGGGCCGAATCAGCAAAATCCCAAGCCCAACTTTGGCCAGGCCTCGACAAACCAAAAAGAGAAGGGAGTAGCGGGTAGAACGACGACGTATCACAATAGGGTTAAGGCTCCGTTTCGTTGCCTAACACCTGCGGAGATTAAACAGAGGAAAGCAGCCGGATTGTGTTTCCGATGTGATGAGAAGTACTTTCGGAATCACAAGTTTCCAAAGCCGGAGCTCACGGTGCTGGTCATGTACGACTATGGAAGTGAGGAGGTGTTTGAGGAGGATCCTTGCGAACTGGAGGAGAAGGAAGATGAGGTCGAAGCGGTGGTTGCTAAAGTGTCTATCAACTCCATGGTCGGACTGTCTTCCTCAAGAACCATGAAGCTGAGAGGAGATTTAGAAGGGGAAGAGGTGATTGTGCTCATCGACAGTGGAGCCTCTCACAACTTTATCTCGGAGAAAATAGCGATGAAGTTGGGGCATGTGGCACAGAACACCACTCGCTATGGGGTGATGGTAGCATGTGGAGTGAAGGTGCAAGGATGGGGTGTGATAACTGGAATCGAGTTGAAGTTGCAAGATTGCACCATTAACACGAGCTTCCTGCCGCTGGAGTTAGGGATCGCTGATATCATCTTGGGGGTCCAGTGGTCAGATACGTTGGGAGGAACAAGAGTGAACTAGAAAGTCTAGAGAATGAAGATTAAGTTGGATGGAGAGTGGTTGTTATTGCAAGGAGACCCAAGACTTCACTCAGCCGCGGTCTCTCTTAAAACAATGTGGAAGACGATGGAGAAAGAAGGGGAGGGAGTGATAGTGGAGTATGGAGGCTTACAAGCAACATACACGAAATCATCAGTAACTTGTGATCCAAAGTGGCACGGTGTAGTGGAGCAATACGATGGTTTCTTTCAGTAACCGAGAGGGTTACCTCCATCATAGGCAAAGAACATACTATTCTCTTGGAGACATGGGCCAGTCCGGTCAGTGTCAGAACGTTCCGATATACCCAAGCGCATAAAACGGAGATTGAGAGGCAGATTGGGTTAATGTTGGCTGCAGGAATCATAAGAGAGAGCAACAGTCCCTTCTCCAGTCCAGTCATGTTGGTGAAGAAGAAGGACGGAAGCTGGAGGTTCTGTATCAACTACTGTGCTCTAAACCGAGTTACCGCTGACAAGTATCCTATACCTATGATTGACCAACTTCTGGATGAGCTCCACGGTGCAACGGTTTTCTCCAAATTGGACTTACACTCAGGATACCACCAGATCTTGGTCAAGGCGGAGGACGTTACAAAGACAGCTTTCCGTACACACGATGGGCACTATGAGTTCCTCGTGATGCCTTTCGGACTGTCTAATGCGCCAGCAACGTTTCAGTCACTGATGAATGATGTGTTCCGTCCTCACTTACATCGCTTTATCTTAGTCTTCTTTGACGATATACTTGTGTACAGCAAGACTAAGGAGGAGCATAAGCGTCATTTGGAAGTGGTTTTGGGATTGCTGGAACAACATCAGCTATATGCTAACCAAAAGAAATGCCAATTTGGGAGTGACCACGTGGAGTACTTGGGGCATATAATTTCTGCTAATGGAGTGGCTGCAGACCCAGAGAAGATACGAGCAATGGTGGAGTGGCCAGAGCCAAGGACCATAAAGGGTTTGAGAGGGTTTTTGGGAGTCACCGGCTACTATAGGAAGTTTGTGCAAGGGTACGGGATCATTTCACGACCGCTGACCTTCTTGCTTCAGAAATACCAGTTTAAATGGAGCACATAAGCCACCACAGCTTTCTCAAAGTTGAAGGAGGCCATGACTACAGTTCCAGTCTTGACTATGCCGGGATTTGAAGCGTTGTTCATAGTTGAGTCTGATGCTTCGGGAGTGGGATTGGGGGCTGTCTTAATGCAGCAACAGAGACCAGTGGCCTATTTCAGTCAAGCCTTGACAGCTCGTCAGAAACTAAAGTCAGTATACGAACGAGAGCTGATGGCGATTGTGTTTGCAGTACAGAAGTGGAGGCATTACTTACTGGGGAGGAGGTTCTTAGTCAAAACAGATCAGAAAAGTCTCAAGTTTCTGTTGGAGCAAAGAGAGATCAACATGGAGTATCAGCGGTGGTTAACTAAGTTGTTGGGATTTGAGTTTGACATCGTGTACAAACCAGGCTTGGAGAACAAGGCAGTAGACGCAGTGTCTCGCAAGGCTGAGCTACCTGAGCTGTTTGCAGTGACTGTATCAACAGCTCTGCAGTTGGAAGAAATCAGCAGTGAGGTTGGAAAAGATGAGGAGTTATAGAAGCTAATCACTGAGCTGAAAGAGGATCCGACCAAGCATCCACACTATTCTTGGATTCAAGGGAGGTCGTTGAAGCAGGGAAAGTTGGTGTTACCAAAAGACTCAGTTTTGGTTGGAGTGATCTTGCGTGAGCACCATGACTGCAAGATGGCTGGTCACGGGGGTATGCTTAATACACAAAAGAGGATTGGAGAACTGTTTTACTGGAAGGGGATGATGACGGATATAAGGAGACATGTGGCTGCTTGTCAGACGTGTCAGAGGCATAAGTACTCCACACTTGCTCCTGGAGGATTTTTGCAACCCCTACCAATTCCCGGTCAAGTATGGGAAGATATCTTGATGGATTTTGTGGAAGGGCTTCCTAAATCTGAGGGGTACAAAACAGTATTGGTGGTGGTGGACCGTTTCACGAAGTATGCTCACTTCCTGAAAGTGAAACACCCGTTCACAGCTCCTGAGATAGTGCAGCTGTCCGTGCAAGGGTCATCAAGCTGCATGGGTTTCCTCGTACTATAGTTTCAGACAGAGACAAAGTCTTTACTAGCTTGTTCTGGAAGGAATTGTTTAAACTGTCGGGGTCGAAGTTGTGCTTTAGTACGGCCTACCATCCACAATCTGATGGTCAGACCGAAGTCACAAATCGGAGTATGGAGACATATTTGCGTTGCTATGCTGGAGACAAGCCAAAGACGTGGGCAATGTACTTGGATTGGGCAGAGTTGAGCTACAACACCTCGTATCACTCGTCGTTACAGATGTCTCCCTTTAAGGCTTTGTATGGCAAAGAGCCTCCGACACTACTCAGGTATGAAACTGGTTCCACTATGAATGCTGAGTTGGAGGAGTTGAAGGAACGTGACAGGATGTTGGAGGTCATAAGAGAACAACTCCATCGCTCACAGCAGTTGATGAAGTAGAGGGCATATACCAAGAGAAGAGACATGGAGTTTGAAGTGGGTGATATGGTGTTGGTGAAGCTTCGTCCTTACAGACAACGTTCCATAGCCAAATGCCTTAATGAGAAGCTGTCTGCAAGGTTTTATGGACCATTTGAGATCTTGGCTAAGGTGGATCGAGTCGCGTATAAGCTTAAGCTTCCTACGGATGCTAAGATACACCCAACCTTCCACGTCTCTCAGCTAAAGAAAGTGGTGGGAGAGTCAGTGGTGACATTAGCTATACCGCCTCAACTCACTTCAGAAGGGGTAATGGAGACTGAGCCAGAGGCAGGGGTGCAGAAGAGAACGAATGAGAAAACAGGGAAAGAGGAAGTGTTGGTTCAGTGGAAAGGATTGCCCTCACACAACTGTACATGAGAAGAGGTCAGTGTGATGAAGGATCAGTTTCCGAGCTTTGACCTTGAGGACAAGGTCAATTTCAAAGAGCAGGGTATTGATACGTATAAAGCAGCACGACCTCCTATCCTCTTCCAGTACATGCGTAGAGGCCAAGTTAATTGAAGAGAAAGGACCGCTGGCAGTTGGATTACTTGGGTAGGGAATAAAGGAATAAGTTGTTGTCAAACGGATTTGCAGCACATGGCTTGTCGAGAGTGTGTCTATCGTGACTCACACATTGTGTGGACTTTTACGTGATCCTAGGAGTATAAATAAAGGGTAGAGGAGTCTCTTAAGATTTATCAATTGGTTGATCAAAAAGTGTAGTTGGAGAGAGAGTCCTTTAAAGTCTTTGTGTAACTTTCTTTTGGATCAATACAATTGTCTTTTTCTCTATTTCGTGTGAGTTTATACAAAAAGATAAGTTGTTCTTATCATAGTGATATAAAATAGCAAAACTGTAGCCAAAACAATGAAACTTAGATTTTGGATTATCAATGCAAAGAAACATTACTTGCACGTGTAGATTTTCTATACTTGCATATCCCAGAATCAGATGATACATTATAATTCAGCAATAAGCAGTTACATTACATTCATTTCTCATATTTAAGCATGTAAATTAGTGGTCTATACATTTTAACTACCGATAGGAGTTGTCCTAGATGTGCTGGTCCATTGAAGTCGATTAATCATCTTCTTTTTGAATGCCCCACAACCTTATAGGTTTGGGGCTTATTGGACTATACATCCCTTTTAGATGACTTCCCGAATACATTTATATACCGAAACATGAACTTCCTATCTTGGGAGAGAAAAGTGGTGGTTCCACTGAGACCACAATTCGATATCTTTTCCTGAACCTGTTGGTATATTTGGAAGGCGACGAACAACAAATTCTTTAATGGGAAAGTCGTATCCCTGATTGCACCATCACACGTCTCTTGAGGCAGAATGTTGGAGGAAAGCTAATGAAAATGAAGAAACAAAAAGGATCATGACAAACCTCCCTTTACAAAGGTCGAGAAAATGCTTCTTTGGATATCCCGAATCTCTACCTGCCAAATTGAAGCGTTATGGATCGATAATGACAGTGTTACTGGCTTAGGATGGAGTTATTAATGATCAAACTAGGTGTTTTGCCCGCACTTGCGGGCCTAAACATTTTATAACTATTTTATTAATACATCTTTTACTAATTGAAATATTATAATGATAAAGTATTATTTATAATTTATTTTTTTGAAACCAATAATATTTATATTGATTTATTTTTTGAAACCATTAATATTTATATTTTCATTTAAAAATTCTTACATATATTTTTGTACATTATGTTCACTATTAAAATAAATGTTAAAATCAAATATATATTTTTCAATTATACAAAATTAAGAAATTTACTTGATTGATATTTAGTTATGTATTTTCTATTGTTTTAATTTTTAGCTTTTTATTAAAATATATTTTTCAGATAACAACACAATATATATAGGAATTATCTTATTTAAAAACATCTTATTTAGATTTTAGACAATTGATTCTTATTAATTTTAATTACTTATCTAATCAAAATAATTTAAATTCATTTTTATTTTGTATGTATTTTATATATTTTATTATTTAAGGGTATAAACAATATTAACCACTCTAAATTTTAACGTAAGAGCTCCGTTGTGAAAAATCACTTCGCAAATAATAGTATAAATGGACTATGAAGTCGTTAGAATATGGGCGTGCAGAAAGAGCCTTTTAGTTTTGCATGCTGACATGGAAGGTTTACTTTGGGCAGCCTCATGTATGAGAGACAAGAGGATACTTCGATATGGTTTGAGACAGACTGCTCAGACCTAGTGGACATGACTACAAAACCAAAGGATTGACCGACTTTCAGGACAAAGATCGAAGTGTTGCAGATATTACAAGAGGATTTCGAAGATGTGAGCCTATCTCATACTCTTCGGAGTAAGAATGGTCGAGCGGACGTGCTAGCAAAAAAAAGTAAGAATCAGAGGTTATTTTTTTCTCATATAGATCATACCCCAAGCTAGACAGAGGTACTTTTCGAAAAATCGGTTCGTCTGACTCAAACTAATCTAGATTAGATGAACGGCTGACAAAGAAGAACTACTCAATGAAAAGAGACCATGATTGGCTACGAACCAATTGTAGAGATTATAATTCTTCATTATATACAAAATAAATGTAGAAAAGATATCTACTAAATATAATTTATAGCTATTTAACTAGATAAAAAACCATGTTTAATCATAAATTTCGTAACTATTTTGTAACCAAATTTATCTATGTTTATTTAAAATCCTAAATTCTAAACACAAATCTTACAGCCACAAGAATAAACAAAAAGATGAATTACATAAAATATAGGTGATGATTGGTTCGACTTATAAAAATTTAGCTGTAAAAATTTAGTTGTAAATAAATTGTTTGTAACTGTAAAGTTGTTACAGTAGATTTTATTGCAGAGAATTTAGCTGTAGTTAAA
>JABAYD010063900.1:0-10527 GCA_014822095.1 Diplotaxis tenuifolia | reverse complement strand
TTTTTTTTAGTTAACCGAATTGCTGGTTAACATAACCAAACATGTCTTGAGGCCAAAATATCGAGTTCTGGATGATCAAGAGAAGGAATCACTCCTCAAGAAGTTCAGTATTGAGGAGCAACAAGTAAGAAAGTCTTTTTTTTTTAATACTTGGATTATTGCTAGCTTACTTTGAGTTAAAACATTTTCAAAAAATCTATTTTTCGCTTTTTAAGCTTCCAAAGTTATTGAAGAAAGACCCAACAGCAAAATACTACGGACTAGAGAAAGGGCAAGTGGTGGAGGTCACGTACAAGGGCGAGGGCAGTGAGTCTCATGTTTCATACCGATGCGTTTGGTAAATCTTGTTTTGTTAGCTCTCTTTGTATGTGGCAATATGTATGACATGTCTTAATGTCAAAAGCTGTAAACTCTGTGTGTTTCTTGAGGTTCTAAAACAAACAATGTGATGATACAGAGGTGATAAAGCCAATCAACTGGTTTTCTATATAGTCCAGAGCTAGCTATCTCGAACTCGAAGCAACCTCTGATAATTGCTGAATAATTTCAACCACAATAGACCAATTTTTTTTCCAACTTAATTTTTTTTTTTTAATTAGATTGTTAAAAAATGATACAAATACATGTGATAAAATTAAATCATTTTTCTAACAACTATATTCTTAAGGAAAAATCATATTTTATTGAGTAGGTGAGTTTGGTGTTGGCTCTCTTGTTATGTGTGTTGCTGATGTAGAAGAGATATGTTTGTGTAGTTTCCTTGTTGCGGTGGGAGATGTTTTCTTTGAGGAAGACTGGAGTGGAGGAGAAGAGAGCTAAAGCAAAGAAGGAGTCTAATGTGCTTCTGGATTATACTAGGAAAGCGATTCAGAGACTGACGTATTTTGAACAAGTAAGATTTTTGATGTTGGAGATGAATATGATCTTAGTGGTGATCTCTTACTTTTATATGTTGTTGAGATCTTACAGAATCCTTGCGCAGTTAGAAGAAGATGTTGTAGTCCCTTGTGAGTCACAGATGGAGAATTGGAAAACTAATTTGGAAGTTATGGCTGCCAAGGAGGAGCAGTATACACAGCAGTACAAGAAGTATGAGGTAAACGCCTTCTTCTCCTTACAGTTTTTACATACTCCTTTGTTATATTATAAACATACATTCTGATAAAGATCCAGGTAGAGTATAAGAACTACGCTGATGATGTTGGCTAGCAAAGTATTATTACCATAACGTTTTAGGTTATGTATATTCTTGGGAGCAGATGTTGCTCAACCGTCAGTACTAAGATTAGCCACAGAGAGCTGGTGGAAATGGCAGAGCACCGGAAAGAATTGGTGAAGATGACAAAACCTGTCATTGATACTCTAAGAAGTTACCAGGACTTGCCTCCGGTAATCCTTTTTCACTGTATCCAAAAAAGGCTGATGCATCTCTGGCTGCACTAGCAATCGAGGACAAGAAGAGCCAGTTTGCATCCGCGGAAAAGCATCTAATAGAGTTACATGTATTTATGTTACTTTTTTTGGTTCAATATAAATACCTAATACTTGCACTGAACTTCCGTGAGTGACAAGGTAACGAGAATAACCAGTTAAGTGTTTCAGTACTGTATATGAGCTACTATAGATGCTATGTACCATGGGAGGTTGCATATGTTGTTATTTAATCACTCCCTACATATAAGTTGACTAATTCAATCAGTGCATACATATTGTCAAACAAAAATTAATTTACTGCGCAATTTTTCACATTACAAAAAGACAAGTTCCCACAAAAGTTACAAATTACTCTTGAAAGGACTTTTCAAAAAATTTTATACATTTAACATTTATCGTTATTATTTTTTTCAATTCTTATATAATACAGACAAGAAAATGTTTTATTGGCCATGAAAGCGAAGCATGAAAGGAACACTGACCGAAGACACTAGATCGGATTTGATTGGGCTCTACATTGTAGAGATGACATTGACACACCCATAAATATTGGCTTTTCTACTTTTTATTTGTTTCTCTCTTTTCATAATTATATATATATATATGCGTTTGTGTCTGTGTGTTTTTATATGATCAGAGGTGTTTGGCCATGTAATGTCCCAATCTCGTGTTAATCTTTACACGATAACAGATTTGATGTTTCAAATTTTAAGTCAGATATGAAAAAAAAAACTGATTGCTTCCATTCTAAGTTTCCTAAATAGTTCATATCCTCATTATTAAAGTTCTTACATCTATCTTTTATTTCTGAATATATACATACAACTATGTTGGATGTTTCCTTGTAATCTTCCCTGATTAAACTTTCAATATTCTTTTTTAGTTCATCAATTTTTAGGGATGAAATGGCAGAAAGAGAAGAATATATGTTTAACGAAAAAAAAAATAGAGCTATCTTTGTTGGACTAAACGTTTGTATCAATGGTTTTATCTTAATTGTACATGCATGAAACATAGACCTAATGTTCTTTTTCTCTACCAAAGGTAACATGTATTTCTCTAATTTAGAGTTTTTGTATATAGATTATTATAAGTTTAAATAAAAAAGTATTGAACAACCGATAGCATTGGTTCACCGCGTTGAAGATCCCCAAGTTTAATAGAAGATTTACAGTTTGTCTCCCACCTTAACATTGTAAACAAATCATTTCAAAAAGACAATGTAAATAAAAGACATAATCTCATATTCCTACTTTTGAAAATATGATTAAATAAGAACTGGAGACTGGAGATAGCTTTATCAGCAATTATTTTTCTACTGATGCAAATTGCTTTCTTTTATGTATTTGTTTTATGATTAGCACGTCCCAAAAAAAAGAAGTGATACTGTCGAGGGATATTCCAAGTGGAATTGCATACCATCTCATACGCGATGGATAGTCAGCCACACAACAAAATAATTAAAAATTAGAGAAACTTTTCTTTTTTTAGTGATGAAAAGAACTAAAAGAATAACATACTTTTGTTGTGTATATACACAAAATGGTTATATTTATATACCCAATAAAAAAATGCTGATGCAAATACATACAAAATCTTCAATTAAAAGACAGGCTCGAATCAAGTATAAAACAAAAATTATTTATTATTATGATATGTTTTCATTTTTGACAATTTCTTAACTGGATTGAAACATCTTTTGTAGTTACTATGTTAACTGTTAAATAATTTTGAAGTATTTCCAAAATGAACGATTTGATATGCATGCACATAAAGGCATATAGCAAGAGATTAGTATAGAAAGATCCTAAGAGCATCATTATCTGGGTTTCTCTGCGCGTGAGACCTCCAAAAATCTAGAGAAACTTTTACAGAAAATCTTCAATTCACAAACTTTCAGAAACGGTTTCTCTACTGTTTGCGGGCCCGACTGACACGTGGCAACTCGCGAATGGTGCGTTTTTAATTTTTATGTGGCAACTCGCGAATGGTGCGTTTTTAATTTTTTTTTTGAGAAGCTGAGAAACTCGGGTTAATCATGCTCTAACTGATAGCAAAAATTAATCAATGACTATCTAGAGAACTAAAAGATTAATAACCCTAAGTCTTTCGAGTTACAACGCATAATCTTAAATTCATCCATGTCACTCTTCTTCATACTCTCCTTATGTCTTCATTTCCATATACAAAAATATATTTAGAAGATACAAGAGCTAAATAATAAATATATTGTGACACTTAATGGCCAATTTATAGAGACCAATAGAGAACTAGAAGTGATGTTGATGATGGTGATGATACATTGTAGACGGGTCATGATGATGATGATTATGCCGACTCATACCTTCCCTCTGACTGTTCTGGTCATCTCCATGATCCCGACCCAGACCCATCTGACCCGTACCCGCTCCAAGATTGAGATACACCAACCTTGAGTCCAAATTGTTATTACTTCCTCCACTACTTCCACTGTTATGCTCCTCATTCATATGAGGGTAACTCGTGTTGTTGTAATCATTATTGTTGTTATTGTTGCCTTCTTCTCGAGATATCACCATTGCAGCTGACTGAACAAGCTCTAAGCAAAGCCTAAGCTTGTTCGGTTCTATATGAGTCAGTCCAGGAACAGCCCCCTTGAACAAGAAGTCCGAAGTTAACGTCCTAAGGGTATCAAGAGGAGTGATACCACCAACGGTCCGAACATTAGGATCAGCATGGTGGTCTAAAAGAACAGCCACCATGTCAGGAGAAACCATTTCAGCCGCGACATGCAACGGTGTTTTCCCGGCAGGACCTGCCGGGTAGTTCACATCGGCTGCTCCAAGTTCAAGCAAAGCCTTCACAACTTCTCTACTACAGCTTTCAACAGCGTAATGCAATGCCAAAGACTCATCAAGATTAAGCCCTTCTCCCATAACCATTAGCTTCACTAGCTCAACATCTGATGAGTCCAAGGCACGTCTCATCCTTCGAATCTTTTGATCCTCGAGGTCTTGAGCCACGGTGAGGTCATGGTGATGGTGATGTGGCATTAAAGAACGTCGAGATATTGATGTTTTGAGACGTATCTCTTCAATCTTGGCGACGACATCTATGGTGAGATGTTTGGCAAGAATCTCTGGTGGGAGACCTGACTTGGCGACTAAGTGAGAGCAAGTTGTCCATAGTTGATGCATGTCTTGTTTCCTTGATGCTATTAACACTTTCATCACATCTTCTATTGATGCTTTCTCCACCATGCTTGCTAGTTGTTTCTGCCAATAATACAAAATAGTATATTGATTAGTGTTAAATCCAATCAACCGACAATTTTTAGCAAGTGGGTATAATTTCCCTTTTTTAGGTTATGGTATGTATTTTAATTTTTTGCATTTTTCTGATGGATGGTTTGATGGTGGAGTAGGTTCCATAATTCGTTATATATGGATTTATTATCAAAACCCCAAATGAGGAAAATAATTGGATAAGAAATTAAGACTAAAGAAGTGAAAGATCCAACTAAATACAGTTCTTCAAAGTTTCTACTTAAGGAAAATGCTATTCTTGTAACAAGAAGATGGTTCATTTGCAAGAGAATAAATTCATTTACGCATAAAATCAAGACAATTACTTAACAAAAAAATATGTATACACATATAAACATATAATGGAAAAGGGTTTTGAAATTATAATTAATTATAAGTCAAAAATTCATCAAATAAAAAATCTAATAGGAGCAGAACATCAAGAAGGTGAAGACATGTTCTTACTTAAGCTGTGCATGGAGAAATGAAGTCAGAGAAAGAAAGAGAGAGAGACCTGAGTGAGCAAAGCGAGCTGCTCAACGCCGAAGTAACGAGAGGCGGCGAGAGTATCAAGAGCAAGATCAACGGCGGCTGAGCAATGAGTGTGCCAACATCCTCTTTCGCCACAGTTCGGTCTCGGCTCATGTTTCTGAGGAACTATAGAGACCTGTCCGCTATAAAGAAACTGAAGCAGCAACAGAAACACCTCGTAACCAACTGAGTTCACTGGTATGACTCCAGCTGGGGCGTGGGGGGCTCTTGTTGGGCTAGCGGGTACTGACCCATGTCGGGTCGGGTCTATGCCGGACTGTGGTTGGTCGGTCCCACAAAAGAACTTGCGGAAGAAGAGGCTCCGAGCGGCGAGGATGCAACGGTGGGCGTGGACTAGACGACCTTCTACGCTGAAAGTTACGTCCGAGAAAGCTTGACCGTTGATTAAAAGGTTTAGAAAATCTAACGACATAGATCTCATGGATTCCTCAAGGCTGCTCATTGTGTTCTTGATTTTTCAAGAACTCTCTTTATAAAAAGTTAGGGTTTAGATAGGAAAAATAAAATAAAATAAAATTGATGTCTCCTTTGATTGGTTTTGATTTCTAACGAGAGGATGAGGGTTATGGATTTTTTTTTTCTTTTGAAGAGAAAAGATTATAAGCTTTGATCTTTTGAAGCTTCTTTGTAGTCTCTAAGAGAAAGAGAAAGAGAGAGAAAGAGAGAATGATTCTTTTAGTTGCTTTGTGGTCTTTGATATCTTTTGGTCTGATAAGAGAAGAGATTTGAATGGATGAACCGGGCGGCTCAGATATTTAAATGGCGATAGTAAAAAATATATTAACTGTTTTATCTTGGTAGCAATTAAAAGAGGGTAAAAGTGTTTGTTAAAAGGAAATTTAGTGATTTGCTTACCAAAAGAGGCAAATAATTATTAAGAGGAAAAGATAATATAGGGTGGCCCAAATCTACTAATGGAATTGAAAAGAATCGAGAACAATATAATATAATTAGACTAAAACATCATTAGCATCTGACTAATCAAAATCCTACTAAATTTTATCATAACATTAAATTTCCAAAACAAGATGTATAGAGTAGGATAATATAAGAAAACCAATTAGATCATTGGCCATTGTCTTTTTGGCCTGATACAGAACATGTGATGCCTGAACAACACCACGGATACATACATATATGTGTGCATGAAGTTGGTATAAAATGGTAAAAAAAATGAGAGGAAGGTCAGGGGTAAGAACATAGACCTAATTAAGATAAAAGACAGAAGGAAATAAATTTTCTAACTGTAGTGAATTCTGACTTGATGATTTTCCGTTTGACTGGGTGGACCAATACCTTCAGTTTCCCCTCTCTACTTTTTAATTTAAATTTGTTCATGGCTAAGTAATGAATTATTAAGATAGTTGTGTTACAAAAAAAAAAGATAGTGGTAATCATTTTTACATATATGGAAAAATCATTTTTAAAAACGATTTGCCATTTAAAGTGGTAACCATGATTGGATAAAAACTGTAATGGGATTGGTTTTGTTACTTATTTTATAATATTAATGTTTTCAAAAAATAGTATAGTTATAGAATTGGGTACTAAGCGAATATATTTTAAATGTACGATTAATATAATCACCCTAAATATCATCATAAACTTTTTTCTGGTACCGTTTGCCATACTCATGGAACATTAGCAACACCTTTGTCATATCCTCATAGCAAATTAGCAAGAAAATATATATGTGAAACAAATCATTATTTGTATGATTAACTTTTATAAATATCGGTTGTGTACGTACGCACGCTACTCTAATGAAAATACTGTACTAACCATAGAAGTAGAACAATTTTTTTTACCCATGTAAAATACCAAGAATCAAATCAATCAGGTAGCGAATGGAATTAATATGAAACATCCCACCACAGAAGTCAAGACGTGGCTCTGATAATGGCGCAGTCGTGGTCCGGACCCCGTATATTCACCAGTTGCGAAAGCTGTTCTGTTAATTTTGAACCAATCATATCAAAACAAAACTTACTCTTCTATAACATAAAAAGATTAATAATATTTTTCCAAAAAATAGAAATGGATGGATGAGAGTAGAAGGAGATGAAGCGTGTCGGCCGGATACAAAGGGCCCCGTTTGTTAGGTTTTACTTTTATTATTACTACAACAAAATTTACAACTAAACCAAACTGATTACAGAACTTACTTGCTGTACATGCTAATTTGAATTATACATATGGTTCTCATAAAAAAATATATTATTTTGTCATTAATAGTGTATGTCCCATCTAAAAGAGAAAATACAAATTATTTTGGTCAGGTGTATCTTATATAAAATATTTATGGAGATAATTGGATGGTTTTTTTCTACAACTATTTTATCTTGTACGAATTATTTCTCGATATATATCCCACCTCGTGTGCTCATCAGAGGCGCACGAGCAAAAGGATATTTTTATTTTTTTTCCATTAATTTTTATTTTGAAGCAAAATATTTGAACGTTGCTATTTCTCTCCTTGTTTGGTAATTTAGGGTAAAAAGAAAGTGAAGGAAAATAAGAGAAAAAGAAAGACAACACAGAAGGGCACTGACAGTCGTATGATAAGGATGTGGTTCGATTTGACGTTTGACTTGTCTTTTCAATCTCTCTCTTCTTGCAATTTATACATTTTTTTCTTTACATCAAAATGTAGGTTTTTGTCAACACTTGACAATGTTTTTTTTTTCTTTTTTAACACTACTGAAAATGATTCTTATATGCACATCGAAATCTTTTATATCTTGGTATTTTTTTCGGACATTATTTGTCAACACATTACATTTATGATTTTTACGCCACAGTACATATATGTAGATATAGGCAAAAGTTTGAAAAAAACCATCGTCGTGATTGGCCTTATTTGCGTAATTCTTGAATTTTAGGCTTCCCCACTCGTCTTAGGTAAATCATGCCCATACGGTATACATTCAATGGTCTATTACTAGCCATGAGTACTGTTTTATAAAAGGCATAAAATCGATGGTTGTCATATATAATTTTTTTATTTTTAGAAATAATATATATGATTAAATCAGCTCTAAGATGTTTTTATAAGATGTATCTCAGTTTCATGTAAAAAGATTTTGAGGGTTTCCCAGAGTCTTATAAGATGTTCACGTTTTATCATGGTCACGGATGCTGGTTTTATGGAGTTTAACACTATTTCAAATAACTAAATTATAATCCTATATTTCTCACGGGCCTGAAAATTATGATATTCCTAGCAAAAAAATATTGACAGTTAGAGGTTTCATGTCTTTCTTCTTTTTTTGCTGGAGATTACTTTATTATTTTACGGCATTGTACCAAAGTTTTGTATAACTTATAAGTTGTTTCTCATTCACACGATATATATTAAAAGCACTAGTTTAAACGGTAATTGTAAGAGTATAAGTTGGGAAAAATCCTTTTAAGTAATATTTTGTTTTTGAAACATAGAGCAGATGGTAGTTGGTAAAAGACTGGGTTGTCATTTCAGTCAGTTACCAAAGAGTAAATGGGAAAGCGGGTCCTGGTTTGGCGGGATCCTATGGTTTACCTTTAGTTTTGTAACATTCATTTGTTCTTTTCGTATTTATACGAATAGTTTTTTGTCAAGTATATGTTGCCATGAACGTTTGCCGTTGATGTAAAAATGGTTTTCATCTTGTGGTTTAAGAGACAAAAGAAGCCTCCGGAGAATCAGCCTGATTAGGATTAGGTATTTAATCTATGTCACACTCCGTTTTAGGGTGAATCTTTCCATCCCTTGTGTCATATTTTTAAGCATATATTCAATTCTTTTTCAAGTACTGGACTTAAATATATTCATGCATGTGGAAGCGGGTGATTACGCAAAATATGTAACGAAAAAGTTTATGATTACTATGCATGAAATTGTTTACAATAATAACCAATCCTGGCATAATTTTATTAACAATGAGATGGTACCCACATTTTGCATTTTATATCCTATATATACCACTTTCTGAAAACTTTGAAAACTATTTGATTCACTCCCCACTGCCTTTTCTCCACCTTTCTCTTTTTCAATTTTTAAGAAATTATTTTTTTTTCTGTCATTTGCTTGCTTTTGTTTTTCATTTCCCGACAGGGCTAACTTTTATATTATATTTACAAGATTTAGGGAAAAGTTAAAAAGATGCCACCTAAACACTTGAATATTAAATAATTAAGTTTGATACGTGGAGATATACCGATCACTACATCTCTAAACCACTAAACTATATCATCCATGCTTACACTCAGATTTTTTCTTCTTCTTTTTCTGTTAGTGGAATCACTAAAGTTTATATATCCTTTAGCTTTCACAAACTCAAGTATAAATATGATTTAGGAGGGGTCCAGGCATGGTATGTGTGGATTGCGTGTATGAATAGTTAGACAAAACCGTACTACTGAATTATATTAATTAGAAGAGCACAAAAGAAACAAGCAAAACTATTCACATTTCTAATTAATCCTGTACTAATTTGGCAATTTCCACTGTTCTTTAACAGTGAACAACTAACGAAGGTCTATGAACTCGAATAGTTTATATGTACACTTTTTATGCATTACCAACTTTGAGTTGTTGACACACCAAACATACATATATGCATTATAATCTATTGGTAACATCTGCGAGATCAATAATACGCAAAGAAAGATTATGCATGTAAAATATACATATGACAATTTATTATCATGATTTGAATATCCTAATCTCGATGTAAGAAGTTTGCAATGGTCAAAATGTATAACCAATAAGAAAGAATAAATATAAAGCATCATTTTCCTATCAGCATTACATTCCCTACAGGTCCATGGAGTTAGAGAACGATATAGTTTGAAAAATTAGACTTAGCTAAGTTCGATATTTTTGAAAAATACAAGCATATGTACACATCCGTGTGGTTGAGTGTATAAATCATCTCTATATAGATGTATGTATGTTGTGTTAAAACTTTTTCCCAAAAGATGACGACAACATTGAATGCAGCCGAAAACAACATGAACCCAACACGTTCCACTCTTCAAAGTCGTCTTCAAGTGAAACTCCTGAAACTGAAACATCAAACTAAGAAACCTATATAGATACCTAATAATTCATATATAGGTGTCCACCAATAACCCATGTCTATGCTTCGAATGCAAGCCCATTGGCTGAGGTCGATCTGAATTTTTGACTTGTACACTGCAAGTTGTAGGGTTTTTGTATGTTATAAGAATTATAATATAGGTATCAATATGTAGGTCTGTATTTATGGCTACGATA
>JABAYD010063889.1:0-28542 GCA_014822095.1 Diplotaxis tenuifolia | reverse complement strand
TTCATTCACAAAGTCAAAGAATCTACAAAATTAATTCATTCACAAAATTAATTCATTCACACAAAAAGACAGAAAAACAGAACAAAATTAGGGATTTCAATTTTTAAAATTAGGGTTTTCGAATTGAGAATTGAGAATTAGGGTTTTGAATTGGGAATTAGGGATTGGGAATTGGGAATTAGGGTTTTGAATTGGGAATTTCTAATTGGGAATTTCGAATTAGGGTTTCGAATTGGGAATTTCGAATTAGGGTTTCGGATTGGAAATACCTTAATCGATGATGAGAGGTGAAGAACGGAGGTGAATTCGAGGAGGAGACGAGTTGACACAGAGACGAGGTCGGCGGAGGGGACAGAGACGAGGTCGGCGGAGCGGTTGACGGAGGAGTGGTTGACGGCGGGGTGGTTGAAAGCAGAGTGGTTGACGGTGGAGTGGTTGTCGTGGTGGAGTTTCACGGAGAGAAAGAGAGGAGAGGGAGAGTTGTCATGGTGAAGGTAAGAAGAAGAAGAAGGATGGGTAATTGGTCACGGAGAGAAAGAGAGGAGAGGGAGAGCCCGAGTTGACAAAGTCGCCTACTCTTTTTTTTTTTTAATTTTTGTTATTTTTCTATTTCATTTTTAAAATCAATTTGTTGACAAATTAAATTAAGGATGGGCTAATTGGTCAAATTGTCTATCCTTTGAATTAGTCTAGTACTTACTATTTTATAAAAGTTAATCTAGTATTTTGTCAACTACTTTGAGTCATTCCTGGTAATTTTCACTATTTAAATTAGATTCTGGTTAAGTCTCTTTTAGCTTAACCG
Organism: Diplotaxis tenuifolia; assembly: GCA_014822095.1. Lineage (NCBI taxonomy): Eukaryota > Viridiplantae > Streptophyta > Magnoliopsida > Brassicales > Brassicaceae > Diplotaxis > Diplotaxis tenuifolia. Next base: position 27,737 of record JABAYD010063889.1, on the reverse strand, counting down.
GTTACATATATATATATTGAGATTGTACAGAAGAAACATACTGAATCGAATAACAAACTTTTTGTTTTCATCTTCAACGTCTCTTCTCTCTCGTTTCTCTTCCATGAATCTGAGTTTCAATCACGAGCTCTAGACTTGATAGGTTCCATGATGATGTCATCACCTAACAAAGCCTAGTCGATAATTGGTTTCTGCGCGGATTCTTGAGCTTCTTCTTTAGTCTAGGATTTCATTTCAAGCAATCACCGAAGCAGAGATCTCAACTGAATTATGTCGGAAAAGTTTTGGATCATGGAATTGATCCATGGAGATAATAATATGCATTTTTTAAATGATATCAAATATAATTTTCAGTAACATAATTTCAAAGAAGTTTAAATCTAACAAACAGAAAAATGTAATAAATTGTTATACAATAATTTAATCATTCAATCATCATCACCTTTAAGACAAATCATGTGAACTAAGTTACGTTCTGATTTGCTTGTAGAGTGAAAGTAATATTAAATACAATGCTTTGTATTATAATGTGTTAAAAAAAATACAATGCTTTGTTTTTTATACGAATTTCATGAATTTTAATGTTTCAATTATTAAATTCTTCAATACAAATGATCATGGAATAATATTTAAACAAAGTGAGAAGTAAAAAAAACAATACCTTAATGAGAATTGTGAGCTTTGTGACTTGTGAGTTGCAAAGACGGCAAAAAGAATGACTAGTTAATGTTAATTGTTTATTAACAAAGTTCTGGTTTACATACGAACCTAAATTTGACTGGTTCATTGGATGTTTCTAGGTTGCTAACGGTTCAATATAAGTTTTTATTAACTTTTGATATTGACTCAATCCATACTAATTTCTGTTTCGCGGTCTAACCCTGTCCAACTGTCGTTCTGATCCGGGTATAAAAAACACATTCTCACTAGTTCTGATGGACAGAAGAAGGTCAAATGCTGGTTTTGGCTTTGTGACTCTAGTGTACCTTTTGACTGAGTTTGTAATATCGCCTTTAGCCTGTTCTCCACACACAGACTCCTTCCTTCATGATAATACTTTACTCTTACACTTGTATATAAATAAAAAATCTTAATCCGGCACAAATTTTAGAAGAGACTAGTGGATGTAATAATGAAATGGTCCATTGACTTTCTCTTGGTCGTCTCTGCAACTTCTATATGTAGTGTCTTTAGATATGCACCAGCTTTTTTGCATTTCAACTTGGGTAAATACCGTAAATTCAACATGGAGATGACTAGATCTCTAGAAATAACGGTGACGTCAGCAAAAGGGCTTGACAAAGTTTCCAAGATGGATGTTTTCGTGGCCGCGAAGTTATCAGGCGATCCCAAATGCTCCAACCACCCTGAGCAGCGGACACAAGTGGCTAGAGACAGTGGAACAAGCCCCAGGTGGATCGATGGCGTCATGAAATTCACCATCGACCAAACCTTAGCTGAGGCCAACCGGCTTGTGATCACATTCAAGATCAAATGCGAGCAACGTGGAGGAGGTGATAAAGACATTGGCGAGGTTCACGTTCTGGTGAAAGAGCTTTTGGATCATCTCGGAAACGATAAGGCCGGTCAAAGATACGTCACGTACAAAATCAAGAAGACTAATGGAAAATCAGGAGGTGATATCAGTTTCACTTATTCATTTACCGGTCCGGTGCCTGTTGCGGGGTATGTTGGGTGTTCACGGTACGTAGCTCACGAGCCGGTGCGTCCCCCTACATCGACGCACCGGCCTGTTAATTCGAACGGACCCGTGTTGAGTCAGTTGCTTCCAAGCGTTGGATCGTTTAGTTACGGTCACGTTCCTTCTCATCATCAGCCACCGGTTTATCCACGACAGGCTCAGCCGGAGATTCTGCCTCAGGCATGCTTCCCTGGCTTGTATCCACCTCGTGGCTATCCGATGAGTCACACACGTGAAAGCCCACCGACAGTGTATACATCTATATTTCCTGGCTTATCATCATGTCCACCTGAAGGCTATCCTAATGCGGCTCCGCCGCAGACACAACCGGGACCATACCCACCGATGAATCCTTACAGATTTTAACGGCGGGTCAACTCCTAGAGCTCAAGTCGCCGATGAGGAGATTTGTAGACATTTGTTTTTTTTCCTATTCACTTTCTATTTATATTTTCAAAACAGAAAAATAATTGTTTGCTTGTTGTTGATTTTATTCATCATTGAAAAGTCTTGAAAACATTGGTCAATTAAATAAATAAACTTTAAAGAAACTACTTTCAAATCATTATGAAGTCATTTTAAAGTTAGATAAGAATGTTCGAGATTAATATATTGGTTGCGAGATTTATCATTTATGTAACAAACAAAAATACTGGTAACAAATACAACAGAACATATCTATATCATCTCCTTCCAAATAAAGAAAACTAAGTCAAATAAAACATTCAACTTTGTAAGAAAATCACATTTACATTTGTAAGATGTAACTACACATTTCTGGAGTGTTAACAGTATTGTTAGCTATATAATATTGATTTATACAAAGAGTTGATTTAATTTGAAACTAGATTTTGATCTGCGTTTTAAAAGCACGAAATATTATACGTTAGAAAGATTTTAAAAAAAATTAAATATTTAGTTAATAATAATAAAATGGTAGATCCATCTTATTTAAATCCGTCTACTTTTTAGAAATACAATTACGTCTCGATCGTTTGAACACATTTACTATTAAATTCTCAATAGCTGTATTTATTTAGATTCATAAAATATATTATTCATATTTTTAAACTGATTTGTGTTTATTTTTAGTGATCAAAACAATATAACTTAGTTAAAAACCATAAAAAAATTAGTAAAAAAATTAGTACACAAAGAAATTTACACTGTAAAAGTGAATCAAACGGAAAACTATAATTATTCATGATAATTTTTAAAACAATAGTTAATAAATTTAAAATTAGATATGATTGTATATATATATGTTATTTATAAAATCATTTTTTGTTAAGTATTAAATATTTTAAAGATTGTAATTTTTTTAATTAACTAAATATTAAGTAATTAATGTAAATATGATGAAAATTTAAAGATATAATCTAAAATTTTTAAAATATGATACTGCTTTAATAGATATAAAAAAGCCTGTATTATTCTCTGATAGATAAAAAATTATGAACTGTATAATTTTCTATAATATAATATTTGAGTTTATCCCAAACTGTTTTTTCTTTGATAAGAAGACGAGTAGCCGCCCTAAGGAGACGACGGCAACAAGCAAACCACGAAGTCCTTCTCCCACGCTTCATAGATTCATTTTAGTTTCCCATGGCCACCGTATCCTCCTCCCCCGCTTCTCCCTGGCCAAACGATTCCACCTCCGCCTCAGATTCCGACTCTACTCGTCCCTCTCACCACCGCGATCGCCGAGACGACGACACCGAGTCTCTCGATTCCTTCTCCTCCATGAGCCTCAACTCCGAAGAGGTCACTCACAATCCCGATCGAATTCCCGATTCCAATATCCAAACGCCTCCTCCTCCGTCGCTTCTCCACCTCTCCTTCAACCAAGACCACGCCTGCTTCGCCGTCGGCACCGACCGCGGCTTCCGTATCCTCAACTGCGACCCCTTCCGCGAAATCTTCCGGCGCGATTTCGATCGCGGAGGCGGGGTCGCCGTCGTGGAGATGCTCTTCAGATGCAACATCCTCGCCCTCGTGGGAGGTGGACCTGATCCGCAGTATCCACCAAACAAGGTCATGATCTGGGACGATCACCAGAGCCGATGCATCGGGGAGCTCTCCTTCAGGTCCGATGTTCGATCCGTGAGGCTCAGGAGGGATCGGATCATCGTGGTCCTCGAGCAGAAGATCTTTGTGTACAACTTCGCGGACCTTAAGCTGATGCATCAGATTGAGACCATAGCGAACCCTAAGGGATTGTGTGCGGTCTCTCAGGGTGCTGGGTCGATGGTGTTGGTGTGCCCTGGTTTGCAGAAAGGGCAAGTGAGGATTGAGCATTATGCGTCGAAGAGGACTAAGTTTGTGATGGCTCATGATTCGAGGATTGCTTGCTTTGCTCTCACGCAGGATGGGCATTTGTTGGCTACGGCTAGCTCTAAGGGCACTTTGGTTCGGGTGTTCAATACTGTTGATGGCACCTTGCAGCAAGAGGTAGCTTTTTAAATCGATGAAAGCCTTTCTTTTTAGTTACTGGATATGAGGATGAATGAACTATGTAAAGTAGAGACTAGAGACTAAGGCTGGATCTTGATGATCTTATTGAGTCTATTATTAGCTGAGAGATATGGTCCTTGAAGTTCAGTTCGTATGATCCTCAAATAGTGTTTAGAGCTGAGTTTGTTGATATGGTGAATATATTTGAGTTTAGCTGGTGGAATCCTTCTATTTTTGCACCTGATAACCCAAGTTTGTATTTAGATACTACTTTTGAGGGAACATGGTAATAGTCTGATATTACCAAACTGTTAGGGTCATAGATGAATCTATCGCCAGGGGGATTTCTTATTACGAAAGATGTGGTAATGCATGTTGCAGAGTTGATCTTGTTCTTTAAGCTGCAAAAGTGCAAAGTACTGTTTCATTGGAGGTTTTCTAGCTAAGCTCATTTTCATCGGTTACTCCATAGGAGAGACTCCCAGTATTTATCTAATTATCTGTGTTAGGATGTTGGATTTCTCATCATATACAAGGCTGTGAAGTTTTACGATTCTTATTTTGTTAGGAAAGCTTAAATGTAGTTTTGATCCTTATAGTGATAACACCTTTTTGAGTTTGGAGTCCATGGTTCAGTAATGCCAACATGTGTATGTGAATGTACAGGTTAGGAGGGGTGCAGATAGAGCAGAGATATATAGTCTGGCTTTCTCTTCAAATGCTCAGTGGCTAGCTGTCTCAAGTGACAAAGGAACCGTCCATGTCTTTGGTCTCAAAGGCAACTCCGGTGCTCAGGTGAAAGACACACCACGAATTGCAGCTGAACTTACCCGCACTTCCTCATCCCCGTCATCATCTCTGTCGTTATTCAAAGGTATATATGGCTTAAACCCAAAAACCAGTTACTTTCACCACTTCTCAGCCTCTTGGTTCAGTAAGCATAACTCCATTCGTTTTATTAGGAGTGTTGCCCAAGTATTTTAGCTCGGAGTGGTCCGTGGCTCAGTTCCGGTTGGTTGAAGGAACTCAATACATAGTCGCCTTTGGTCATCAGAAGAACACTGTTGTTATTCTTGGCATGGATGGGAGGTAATCAGAAAAAAAAACCTCGACATTCTATTGGCAAACTTGAATTGTTCTATATATGAACGTGACTCTTATTGCATATCTGATTTGACCTGAGATTGATTATGTTCTATGTTGTGTTTTGAACAGCTTCTACAGATGCCAGTTTGATCCGGTGAACGGCGGGGAAATGTCTCAGCTTGAGTATCACAACTGTCTAAAACCGCCTTCTGTTTTCTAGTTGCATCTATTATCTGTAGTTCCTTTAATCTTTTATATATCTCTGCTACTTAAGTGGTGAGATTTGGTGCACTTATATGGTGTTAATGTATAGTATATGTGTGTATACTAGTAATAACGAATGGTTCTTTATGATGTGCAAAACCTAGCTTAGCCCAAACAGATTCAAGGCTCTTCAGTTTGCGTCTTCCCCAGACATTTTCACTTAACCAACTTGTCTTGTTCTGGTCAAACATCACGTGAACTACCCGGCTGAGTGTCACGTGTAAGCTCAAGGCAGAGGTTAGATATGGTAAACCCGAGTTTCAAGGCACGAGGAAAGGGAATCCTATTTCAAACCATCTAATTTCAACGACCAACCTCTGAAATAAAAACTGCAAAGATTCGACTACTTACGTAACCTAGATCCCATAATTTTATATTATAACTGTTAAAAGTCCAAGAAACCGCAGGACCACGTTCATATTGGCTTGGTTAAGATACGAAGCACATGTTATATATATTGAAGCAAGTGAGATCACAGTTCAGTCTCTGATTCCCTCTCTCTTCCAAGTTACGAAGACCGAAGTCAGTGTGAAATGGCGATGAAGGTATATGGAGACGGGATGTCAGCGTGCGTGGCACGTGTGCTTCTCTGCCTTCACGAGAAGGAGACTGAGTTCGAGCTCGTACCCGTTGATCTCTTTGCTTGCCACCACAAGCTCCCTTCTTTCCTTTCCATGAACGTACGCTTATTTATCAACACACTACTATTATTTATATGATGTATGTATTTAAACATATCTCTTCTTCTTGATGCAGCCCTTTGGCCAAGTTCCAGTTCTACAAGACGACGACCTAACCCTTTTTGGTTTGTATCAATATCTTAATCTTTTTTAAATTGTGATTTTCTTTTTTTTTTTTGACAATATTGATATGTATAAATTTAAAAACAAAACAGAGTCGAGAGCAGTCACTGCATATATAGCAGAGAAACACAAAGACAAAGGAACGGATCTGGCGAGACATGCAGACGCCAAAGAAGCAGCTATTGTGAAGCTGTGGTCGGAAGTGGAGTCCCACCACTTCAACCCTGCGATCTCCGCCGTCATCCACCAGCTCATCGTTGTGCCTCTTCAAGGCCAGACTCCTGATGCAGCCATCGTGGAACAGAATCTGGAGAAGCTAGGGAAAGTGCTCGATGTGTACGAGGAGAGACTCGGCAAAACAAAATACTTGGCCGGGGATTCTTACACACTCGCCGATCTCCACCACGTTCCGTACACTTACTACTTCATGAAGACGAGTCATGCTGGTTTGGTCAACGACCGTCCTAATGTCAAGGCGTGGTGGGAAGACCTTTGTTCTCGTCCAGCTTTCCTTAAAGTCTCTCCTGGCTTGATCGTTGCTCCGGTAAAGAACTGATCCAAAGATAAGGTGTTTCATTTGGGTTGTTTTTCTTTTGCATTTAATATTGTCTTGAAGGTTTCACATCATAATCAAAAGTTATTTGTAAATGTAAACGCAATACAGAAAATAAATTATGCAAGTTGCGTTTACATCTTACAAATAAAATTTGGTGATTTAAATACCTTGATTTCTGAGAGTTATTTGCTTAAAATAAGAGTTTTATAATGAAATCGTTACTGATTCATACAAATCTCTATTGAGAAACATCCATAACCGAATCAAATATCTGCAACTATCCAGTTAATGACTGCTACACAGCTTAGTTATTGATCAAACCGGGTAGCTTATATAGTGTTCGATCCATACAAAGCTGAGATTTTTAGAAGGAATAGCTTTTGAACAGAACTCCAATGTAAGCTTTGATAGTTGTCCAAACACCAAAGTCTTTTTCAACAACCTAGGAACTTTTAGAGAAAATGATTATATGTGAAAAAGGTAAAATAGAGAAAAAAGTGCGCATCCAGGGAATCGAACCCTGGTCAGTACCGTGGGAGGGTACTATGATACCACTACACCAGATGCGCTTTTGCTGTAACAAACAATATGTATCATTTATTATACGTGGTTGTGTATGAGTGTTGTTATATGTAACTACATCATCAGAAGAGTGGCTCTAAAGCTGAGCAGTATCCTGAGGAGCAACATCAATGGTATCATTGAGAAAAGCAGAGTACCAAGAAGCAGAGAGCTTTGGTGACCTCTCGAGACCAACATCACTGAAATTCACATAGTACAATCCAAAGCTGAGCCTGTATCCAGCTAACAGCTCGTACAAGTCAATCATAGACCAATGAAAGTAACCTCTTGTGTCCGATCCATTCCTAATCAGCCAAAAAAGTTTTGTTAGAGTCAGAGCAGAGCAAAGTAAACCGGAATTAAACCATTTATACCTGATGGCATTCAACATAGCACCAATGTAACCTTGAATGTATTCAACTCTTGCTGTGTCTTGTAGCCCCGAATCGTGTTTCATCGCTAAACCTGTTATCAAATGGAGTAATCTTAAGAACAAGAAGAAGGATTTGCTTTCAAAGCAGACAAAGCAGAGCCCAAAAAAAACAGAAGTAAAGAGAGACCATTTTCAAGAATGTAGATTGGAGGATTGTTAAAGCTCTGTTTCAGATACTCCAAGACACCTTCAAAACCCCATGGAACAGTGTTCCCAGTGGCTGTCCACAAGAAGAAGAACATTCATAATCTTAAAGAGGTGGAGAAGACACTTAGTCAACAAAAGAAAATAAGCTTACAGATCGTCTTTACGCCCATGTCCGTGAAGAACTCTCGGTTTCTAGGAGGTGCGGGTGTACTCTCTGTGACATACAATGTCGTGTAATGGATAACTCCTATAAAGTCAGAAGAAGCTTTAACTTTCTCAGACTCTTCCACTGAGAAAACAGGTAACCTAGATCCCACGGCTCTCTTCATTACATCAGGATAGTCCCCAAACACCAAGGGCTTCAACATCCTGTAATATCATTATTCAGATTTTGTCCTCAATCAATGTTACTGAAACAACAGAAACATAAAACTGTTGTCCTCACCAGCCAAAGAAGAACTCTTTGGCTCTCTGAGTTGCTATTTCATCCTCCTTGGAATTAGTATAAGGAAATAACCCATATGTATATATGCAAAGGCCTACTAGTCCTCTCTGCTTACTCTGCACCGTCATTCAACAGTCATAAAAGGTTTTTAGAGCCAAGAATTAGACCTATATATATATATATCTATGGGTGTGCGTATACCTTGTATTTGAGTCTATACAAGTTTGAAGCAGAGGCATGAGCTAGCAATATGTTATGGCCTGCAATATACGGCTCGGTAGAAGAGTTTCCTGTGGAGCAATTGACGAATTTGGAAAAAGAACAGTGTCCTGGCGGCAATATTCCTTGACTGTACGCTCCAATAGCGAATATGTTAGCTTCGTTAATAGTAGTCCATAACTTCACATCATCCCCAAACTCTCTAAAACACACATCTGCAAAAGCAGTGAAGTCCTCTCTGCAACAACAGTCTTTTTCCTTTCAGTTTCATCATTAAAAATGTATTAAGACTTTTTAAAGATCAGAATCATTTTTTTACATGATTTTTGGGTTGATCCATCCTCCATACTCATCTTCAAGAGCTTGAGGAAGATCATAGTGGTAAAGTGTAACGTGTGGTTTTATTCCTGTTTGCCAAATGAAGTTAGCTTTAATTAATTGTGATTATTAAGTTTTAAGGAAAAAACAATCTCACCATGGGTTAGTAGTTCTTTGATGAGGTTCTTGTAAAACCAAAGACCTTTTGGGTTGATGGGTCCTCTTCCATCTGAGGAACCAGCAGGCACAAAAAGGGTTTTTAAAGTCAAAAGCTTTTAAACTTGCATGTCAAGAATCCAGAAGAGGAGGGGTTACTAGGTATAAGCCTTGCCCATGAGATAGAGAATCTGAATGCTTCTAAACCCATTTCTGCCATCAGCTTAACATCTTCCTACAAAAGCCATAATAACAACTTAAAAAAACAAACCATAGACTTATAAACAATAACAGAGTAAGACAAATAAGAGACACCTTGTATTTGTGATACCCGTCACATGCTATATCTCCATTACCCATGTCATCTGCAAAAAAAAAGCATACTCATGAGTCTAATCAAACAAGCTCTCAGATAAGCAACTCCGCACTCAATATTTTTTTTTTAATTTGTTTAAATGCCAATGAAATGGAACCACACAGTGAACTATGATATAAGTGTGACATACTCTTTTTGGTCAACAACACATGAACATCACTATATATTAACCAGAGTAACAACAAAAAAAAGACTTACCAAAGGGCGAGAAAGTATCCCAAACGCTAGGAGTTCTTCCATCCAAATCAACAGCTCCTTCCCACTATATCTTCCCCCCAAAGTTCAAAACATTGACAATAAGAAGCAAAAGGGAAACCTTAGAAAAAAATTGATAATAGTTTTTATTTTTTGCTTAAACTTTAACTTGATGATAGTTTCACCATCTTCGAACTCTTCCATTCGCAATTCAATAGCAAAAACTCGAAATAACACAGACGAAAAGTGGAACCTGATAAGCAGAAATGGCAGCTCCGAAGAGGAAATCCTCAGGAAAATCATATCTTGTGAAAGCATTAATCTGACTTGTTGCCAAAACGATGACCACAGAAATGGATAACAGAGAGAAAGCTTTCATTATTTTATTTTTGTTTCTTCAGTATCATTTGAGTTTTCCAATAATTTATAATATGTTAGTGTTAATGAGCACGACCACAGAAATGGATAACATAGAGAAAGCTTTCATCATTATTCTTCAGTATCGTTTAACTTTTCCAATAATTTATCCCTTACTAGTTAATAATCCGCGTCTCGAGTGAAATGAAATTATTCATTTCATTATTTTTAAGATAAAAAATATATTATTTATGCTTAATAGGAATATCGGTTTGATTTTAAATTAGACTTTTGGTTTTAATTTGTTAAAATGTAATTACTATTCTCATAAATATTTATTCTGTGTATTAGGTTATAATGCTGTCGACTTTTAAATTTTTTAATGATAACTAAAAACTATTATTATTTTATTTAGTTTTATGTATAAGAATTTTAGATAATTCTGATGTCAAATAAATGGTTTGACAATATAATTTGTAAATGCATAAAAAATCAACTCAAATTTAGATAATAATTAAAGAAAAAACAAATTATTAAAACAAATCATTTCATTTCAATTATATCGATGGAGAATAGAAACATTAAAAAAAATATTTCATTTTCCAAGAAATTAGAATCATCGTTTGTAGTGAATACTTAGTTATATAGGTGATACGTGAATGTGTAGATGTATATAGGATTGAGAAAAGTATCCGTAAAATTTAATTTAATTTGTCACCCTCTCAATTCGAACAAAAATTTGGATATCCACTCCACGAAAAAGACAAATACTAATATGCAATATCCGTAAATGAAGTAAATCACAAATACTAATATTTAAGAAAAAAAAAATTTGATATGATCCGTTATATGCTTATATATACATATATTTAATGAAGTATATATAGTTATATACATAATAAGCTCTGTAGAAGTTTTACCATATTTTTATTTATGAAATTAGGTATTAGTATCCAAAAAAGTAAATAAGTTTTTTTTTTGGTAAAAATATTATTATTTTAGATTTTTATTTATTTTTAATTTCTTTATTTATTTTACAGATTGAAACTAGTTAAAATACAACCTTTTCAAGATACCATATATCTGGATGGCTAGTAATCGAATCGAATTAGATAATTGATTATTCGGACAAAACACCAAGATACCTTTACAACTCTGAATATCTGATTGGTGACTATTCTTAAACGTATGTGTATGTAAAAAAAATATAAAAGTGATTGATAAATATATAAATATACCATAATTAACATTAAAAGATTTTTTTTTTTAAAAATAACACATGAAATATAATATTTTATTTAAATAAGGTACGTAAAATTAAAATATGCCTAGACAATAGTGATTTTTTTTTAAAAAAATTTATCTTTCTATGTAGAATTTTTGTATAACCCGTAAAATTGTATATGTAAGTTTTATATTAAAAATATTGTAAAATATTATATAGTGTGAACGCATTTATGTAAAATTTGTTGAAAATCGTCGTGAGATTGCCACATGACAAACGTAATGTGAACGCATTAAATGACAATGCTTCTTCTTTAATATATCTCTTATATATTAAAGAAGAAACATTGTCATTTAATGCATTTACATTACGTTTGCCACGTGACAGTATTACAACGATTCTCAGACGAACTCTATATAAATGCATTCACACTATATATTATTTTACATTTTTAATATAAAACTTACATACATGATTCTACGGATTATACAAAAAATTATATAAAATGATAATTTATAATAAAATCACTATTGTCTAGACATATTTTAATTTTAATTAATTTATTTTAATAAACTATTATAGTTCATATGTTATTTTGATTTTTTTATATATTAATCAACCACTTTTATATATCTTTTACATACACATGCATCTAAGAGTAGGCACAAATCGGATATCCGAGGTTTTTAGAAGTGTTCGTGATCCAATATGTTTTGTCCGAATAATCAATTATCCAATTCAATTTGATTAGTAGCCATCCAGATATACGGTGTCCCGGAAAATTTATATTTTAACCGGTTTTAATTTGTAAATATAAATAAATAAATTAAAAATAAACAAAATCTAAATAGCAAAATTTTGTCACAAAAATATTTTGAATACTGTTAACTAATTTAATAAATTTAGTAAATAAAAATATGGTAAAACCTATATAGAATTTATTATTTATATAACTTATATATATATTTCATTAAATATATGTATATATATAATGGATCAAATCATTTTTTTTTAATATTAGTATTCGTGATTTACTTTGTTTATGGATATTGCATATTAGTATTTATTTTTCTTCGTAGAGTTACGGATATCTAGATTTTTTGTTTGAATCGAAAAGAATGACAAATCAAATTTAAATTAACAGATATTTTGTCCAGCCCTACATACATATCCACATTGGCGTGAGCACCTATATAACTAAATATTCACTAAAAATGAGGATTCTAATTCTCTTGAAAGCTGAAATATTCTTTTATTTTTTAATGTTTCCATTCACCATCGATTCAATTGAAATGATTTATCTTAATATTTTTTTTTATTTTCACTTTTTTTTTTAGTTATTATCTAGATTTGATTCTCATGCCTTTATAAATTGTAATATGCAACCATTGGTTCAACATCAGAACTGTCTGAAATTCACATAACATGAAACCAAACAAATAATAATAGTTTTTAATAATAATAGTTTTTGGTTATCATTGAAAAATCTAAAAACTTCCAGCATTTTAATCAAATAAACATAATAAATATTAATTGAGAATATTAATTATATTTAATAGATTAAAAAAAAACTAACCTTAAATTGAACCAATATCTAAATGAAACATCATAGTATCTTTTTCTTTTAAGAAATAAATATATTAATAATCTCACTCTGCGCAAGGCGCATATTATTATCTAGTGTTAGTATTAACGAGCATAAAATACGGGAGCATATGTAAAAACTACAGAGTTTTGGGTACATAACTCATTGATATTTTTGTTTCTAAAATAGTATTTAGAATCAACTTCATTCCAACCAATTAATATTTCTTTCCTTTGAAGATGGAAATTGATAACTTTCTCTATATTTAGGTACGTTACATGTGATTTGATCATTTTGTGAATCATGGTTTTTTTTTCTTAGCTACTAGATGCAATTTCCCCTAAAAAAATCTTGCAGGAGTACATTCAGAACAAACGTAAATCAGTCCAACTCTGTGTTTCTGAATAATGATATAACTGTCATATATTTTTTTCACTTGTTTGTTTTGTTTCATGTTTTTTTTGTTTGTTTCATGTTGTTTGTATTATTTAGGTCTTGATTGGCAGAGATGATGATAAATTAGTGGCAACATAATATAAAATAATATATTGCAGAAACGGTATGTTCTTATTAAATTATTTGATAAACCTAATTAGTATATAAAATTAGTATAGGTTGCACAGAGTTCTCGAATATGAAAGATATTTTAGATGTTCACTGAATGGAGTGTAATGATAGATGAAAGTTAAGTTTGTCATCCAAATGTATATTGTAAAAGAATAAAACAATTATGGTAAAAAATGTTATAAAAAATCAGTTTAGGTGGTGTCTAGACGTTTGTTAGGCAACAAATTGACCATAGTCAAAATGATTCTCTTAATTTTGATTTATTCAACTTAAATTGATTTAAACTTGCTAAATTGATTAAAATGGTCTAAACTAATCAAAATTAGTATAAATAGATCAAACTGGGCTAAATATGTTAAATTAAACAATATTATTTGTGCAAAACCACAAATACATCTATTTATTTTTTGTATATGTAAATTTATTAATTCATCAGAATAATTTTACACTTAAACCCAAAAACTAAAATGTAAATATATATAAATTAAATCAAGAATAGGTTAATACATACCCCATCTAAGGCTGAATAATCCGCCTTAATCAGTATCCTTCTACGAAATAGCTAACTGAACTATTAAAACTGAAGTACAATTAGTATTTAACCCTGATTTTTCCTAAAAAAAAATTCCATCCTATGCCACTGATTTAAAACATAGCCGTTTTCAAAATTTCATAATAAATCATAATAGATTGAAGTCCCTTATCCTTTTGGTCATTTTAACACACTTTGATCTAATAATCAAATTAAACATAGTGGTTAAACAAGATTTCTCACAAATATGTCGTTGTCTCCAAAACTTGAACCCAAAAATCCATGACCAGTGAACATTAAGAGCAATCAAAAGGTAGAGATCGATTCAGCTTACAATTACTTTTACCTATATTTCGAATTTGGATTTTCTGTACTCTCAGTTTCATAGTCAAACTCTTATACTCTAAGATAAACATTGTCTCGATTTTGATCATTGTTTCGATTGAGAGGAAAATAACAACATTAACAAATCGAATACTCTGATTTTCATATGATATCCTCCTGTACATGGGAAACCTATTCCGTGGAGGGCTGTGTCGTAAGTCGTAACACTTGTGTGGTTAACCAAAGTTGGTATCTTTTATTTTCTTATCAATTATTTTCTTTGGTTATCAAACAGAGATAGGTACTCGTGGGGACGACGAAGAATTTAGATTGCTTCTTTGATGCCCCTGATAAACATGATTCCCAAGATTTTGGTTTTTTATCTCTGGACATTGTTTCCTACTACGCCTTAATTTTCTCCAAAATATGTCCTTTAGTTTCAATCAGACTGCAACACACGGCTCTGAAGATGCACTCACCACTATATGAGAGCCCAAGTTCAAAGTCAAATTCATTACTGGAGGTAATTGACTCATCTATTTGCTATTATACATTTGTGTTTATGTGCATTAGCAAGATTCTCCGAAGCTTTTGATTCGTTTTACTACTCAGATTTTAATCAAAGTGTTTAGGTATAATGTAGTTGTGCCTTATTCAAGCAACTACTTATTATTACAGTGTATGGTTCAAATCCTTGGGGAATTACATGGGTTCCATTTAATAGGACAAATATGGAGAAGAATGCCGCAAGAGCATATGTTAGTCTGAGTATGCTTTAATCATAAGTGATACCAAATATGTGTCTTTTCACTTATTCACCTTAGCCCGATATGGTGATTGGTGAGGTGTTAGTAAGAGAAGAAATTGTAAGTTCTTTTTGATATAAATGAGAGTACGAAGTAACTTAATACAATATGTAGCACCCAAAGTACCAGAGCAAGGTTGGAAAGTGGGAGATTGAACTTCTTGGCCTTTAAACAACGTCGAGGACCATCCTGAAACGATTCAGGTAAGAAAACTTTGTTTATAACTACAAAAGTGCTTTTTGGATATATTGTAGGTTACAGAAAGCTAAGAGATTTACTCAATATTTACCTTCTGTTATGAACGTTAATAATTTCAAAATATTGGATTAAGGTTCATGGATGTTGAAAAGAGGAAAAATATTTGGACGTGGTTAAGAGGAAAAGGTAAAACCAATGAGTCGACCGGTTTATAGATAATCACAACTTACGCTTATTAGAAGTTTGTTCTAGAGTTTGACACATATCACGAGTTATGTGTATTTTTAAATTTCTAGTTTCATAGTTTTTCAAAAAAAAGTTTCATACTTTGTTCATAATATTTCTATAAATGCTACTTTATAAAAATTAGTGTTGTAGCTCATATAAAGTTTTTGAAACCTTTATCATAAAGCTTCTGAAAGATGACATTGTTATATTTATTTATATTTTATTATTAGTTTAAAATTTCTATATGATTCGGAGTTTGTAAAATAAGGTTAATAAGTATAATTAAGTATTTAAATTTGTTTTAGGACAAATATTATTTAAAACTAACTTTAAATACTATATAAATTGAAATTTTGAATTTAATAAAAAATAAATTTTGGATTTGGATTTTCAGCTTACAATTACTTTTACCTAAATTCAAATAAGGGTTTCGAATGGATTTGTATTTCATAAATATATAAATTCGTAAATGTACTTTAAAGTATTTCAATGCATAAAATGATGAAACTATAAGATTACCATATAGATTTTGAAATAATGCAAACTATATACAAAAAATGATTTTTTTAATAATTCAAGGAGATTTCTCTATTTAATTCTTCTAAATTGATAAATTTTGCACTAAATATTGCATGGGTATGCAGTATAATATTTTACAAGACATTCTAATATTTTACATACCAACTAAACAAAAAAGTCCTATATCAAAAAATACAATCTGATAGTTAGAAAAAAAAGTCAGTAAACAAAATGAACAAGATAAATAGACATCAGTATTCTCAAAAGTATGCCACATGAATGTGGGTTATTCCAAATAATTCTCAAACCTATGACTCTCAAACCATTTCAAAACTCTCAAATACATAAATATGAATGTTTTCTACAACTAACGCAAACATATAACTACAGAATATACATCCGTGCGGATGTGCGGGTCAAAAGCTAGTTGATTGTAAAAGACAAAACTACTTCAATGAACATATGCCTTTTATTTTTACAATATGAACACTATATAAATAACTTAACATTTATAATATACTAGTCAAATCTATTAAATTAAATATTCCTAAGAACTAATTTCGCGGGTTAACATGCATGGAAGTGAAACTACAATTGGCCAATTCAAAGTTTAATTTGTTTGAATATAATACTTTATTAAGTTTCAAATTCACAACCGTTAGATAAACTCTTTGAAATTCAAACATAAGTAGGCTAAGATGTATACATAAGAATAAATTAAAAAGACTTTTCATCTTAAATTTAAAGTCATCATATAAGGCACACTCTTGTATATTTATGGTAAAACTCAAAAGTTTATAGGAGATCATCAATTCTTCTCTTTTTAAAATGCATATAGTAAGTATATTGTAGAAAAATGGTTTATTTATCACGTTCGTACTTATTTTTCCTTCAGTTTTTGTTTCTATATTTGAGAATAAAATATTTAGATGTGCAGTTTTATAAAAACCTAATGCTGCTTCCAAAAACACTATATTAAAAAAAATAATCATGATTTATCCAGGATTGTTTAATTGATTATGATCATCACATGTGATGTTTGACATATGATTTTTTGCGTCTAATCTTTTATCGATCGGTGTAAAAATGCGTGATTGAACAAAGTGAAGCCAAAAGTTGTTAAAAGGCTTACAATCTTATTTAAAAGTCTCTAACTCCTGTGAAGTAATTGTTAAAAGGCTTATAGTCTAATTTAGAACCAAAAGTTTTTGGTTCAGTAAAATGTTCCCCTTCTTCAACTTTGTGATTCTTATGTTAAAAGGCTTACAATCTTATGAATATTGTAAGTTGGCCATGTATGATCTTTGTGGACTACACAAAAAATTGTGATGTGATGATGTTTCTTGAAGAATATTCTTGCACATAATTTAGATTGTAAATGTAGTAAACAGTGAATGGTTTGAGGTATTATAGAAAAGACCATTAGGTTAACTACCGATTTGGTTAACTACATCATTGTATTCTGATAAACAGATTTCTTATCAATAAAATGTTACTTTAGTGGAAAAAAAAATGTAGTAAACAGTGACAAAAAGTAAACTAACTGTAAATTTAGTTTACATCCTTTCCAAATTCAAATTCAGTGCGGAAGAAAAATATAAAAGTTAATCAATTGTATAATTGTTGAAGAATTGAAATTGTTTACCGAAGGGACGTAACTGCAATTGACATGGATATAAGTGTTGTCTTGTAGCAGCTAATAAAATATGTTTATTGACGTCATCTCATTTTGCTTCATTTTTAATTTATTTACTAGACATCATGTGATTTATCTCACCTTCTTCATTGAGAATTTACGAAAGTTCATTCTAGGATGGCTGCCTCGCTTTTAAAACCCATCTACTGTAAGGTTTGTAGTCTTTAAGCTTTCTATTGCCTGTTGTAAAAACCAATTTTCTACAAATCTTCATATGAATTCTAGAAGACTTCTCAACTACAAAGACATGGGCATCGCCTTCACCTGAACCCTCGGGCCTTCCTCCTGTTCCTTGGTTCAAATCTATCTGGTTCAGCTCTAATATACCAAAGCACGCTTTTAGGGCATGGATCGCAACCAAAAGCAGACTTCCTACGAGGGATCGGTTAATAATCTGGATATGATTGTGCCAAGTTCTTTTCTCCTCTGCAATCATGCCAACAAATCCAGATCACACCTATTCTTTGCTTGTTCTTTATCTGCAGAGGTTTGGTCATTCTTCTTCACACATCCCATCCTTTAGCCACCTCATGTTTTTGATAGTATTCTCACATGGATTTTGAAATCTTCTCCAAATGCCAAGGTTAAATTTATTTGCAAGCTTCTACGTCAGGTCGTATTATACACTTTAACATGAAGGAAACTTGAGATTGCATAACTCAACAAGCAGATAGGCCCACCTCCTTACCAATGAAATTCAAGTGATCATGAAGGGAAAACTAATAGGAATGGGCCACAAACTAGTTCAAACAACTCAACGCTCTCAATCTACTCAGGAATCTCATCTTGTTACTGTGAATTTTAATTTATGATTTCAATTATGAATCAACACAAAGACTTCATTTAGATTTTCCGTAATTCAATCATAACATGTTTCTAAAGAAAGTAGAAACACTAATCTTGATCCATGCTTTGATGCAATCTCACCAATTGATATTCTCCTCTTTAACCTTTTTCTTTTGGTGATTTTTTTGATGGAATAAAAATCCCAAACTTTCCTTAATCTCTGTATATTGTTGTGTTTAGAAAGACTCTCGTTTTCTTACATACAAGTAAAATGATGTACATGTCATTTTTTACATTAATATGTTTTTGACAACAACATAACTAAAAAACTATCATATATGCACTGCCTGAGCGGAGAACCACGCCAGAGGCATAGAATCGACATAGAACATAGCAGAAAGAGAACATCGAGCACCACGTGCAAGCTTGTCCGTCACTAAATTATGCGCTCTTGAAATATGTCGACTCGTGAAGGTAGGAAAGAAAATCTTACCTCGTCTGAACTCCTTCAAGTGTGTAGCAAATGCTGGCCATTCGTTGGGTGAGGACACCATCTTCACCAACTGAGAACAGTCTGTTGCAAAAACTACATCTGAGAAATTGTTCGTATTCATACACTCCATAGCCCATATTAAAGTTTCACATTCTGCATGTAAAGTGGATAAGCTTCTGCATCGCACCCATCATCTTCTCTTTTGAACTATTAAGTTTGCAGAACCACCACTGTCCAGAAAACTGATCTTGTGCCGTCGAGGCCCCATCAATAAAACAAACTCGATCCTGCAAAGATAAAGATTAGTCCAAGGAAGCGGTATTGGGATGGGTCCCTTCTTGGACTGTGAGTTGAGCTTTGGCCCAAACTACATTTTCTGCTTCCACAATTCGAAGAATTTCTTGAGGATTTCCATTTCTATTTGTGAAAACCTTATTGTTCCTATTTTTCCAAATATACCACAAAATCCACAAGAATGAACTAAAATCATACACCTTTGGTAGTGGCCAAAATAGATAATTCATATTTGTTAAAATCGATGACGTTGGGAAGACCCCAATGGGTGAGGGTATTCTCGACAAAGCCCATGTTTGAACAGCAGGAGAGCATTCAAAGAGAACATGATTAATAGATTCCTCCTCTGCTCTACATATACTATAGCATGGATCACATACAATACTTTTTCACCTCAAATGTTTTGTGACCGGTATAAATCCGTTTAGAACTTGCCAAATAAAATGTCTCAATTTAAGCGAATATTTCAGCTTCCAAGTGTAACTCAGTAGAGGATTAAAGTTTGGTCCATCTGTTATCACTGGTTGCTTTTTATCTGGATATAAAGTCTCTATCTTATAACCTGATTTAGCCGTGTACTTACCAGAATCTATAAAAGCCCAACCATAAGAGTCCGGTCTATGCGACCGACTAATAGCCAGACCTTGAATAATTTTAACATTATTAAGATGTATGTATGCATTAAGAAAATTTACACTCCATGACGATGTAACCGGGTTAATAAGATGTTCCACCTTTAAAGATTCATTTAGAAACTGAGGGGAAAGTTTTGGAGTTGCTGATCGCGGCCGAGGAGCAAGAATCTAAGGATCATTCCATACCGAAATGGAGCGCCTGTTTCCCACTCTTTTGATTAGCCCTTTTTTAACCAGAGATCTAGCTGAGCAGATACTTCTCCAACCATAAGATGGTGAATAAGATCTGCGAGGATCTAAGGGATCCGTTTTCCGAAAATACCTTCTTTAAAGATTTTTGAAAATAAACAATCTGGCTTTATCTAATAGCCGCCATAAGTGATTTGCTAAAAGAGCAGTATTGAAATTCTGAAGTTCCCTAAAACTCAAACCATCTTCATCCTTATGTTTACACACTTTTTCTCATGACATCCAGTGAATCCCTCTTTTAGTTCCATTACCCCCACCAAAATGAGAATTAGCACCTGTAACTTTTTTAGTGACCGCTTTGGGTAGATGGTAACAAGACATAACATGGTTTGACATAGCAGTTGCCGCTGATTTAATGATAACTTCTTTACCACCTTTGGTGAGATAACACACCGTCCAGTTATTGACCTTATTATTAATTCTTTCATTTACATAGCCAAAAACTTGAATCTTTGATCCCCCAGACTCTCGATATACCCAAATAATTACCCATACCACCAATCGTAGTAACTCCTAATTGTTGTTTTATTTCTTCTCTCCTAATATAATGTCTGGTACCTTATGCCCAAATGTCAATGAAGATTTATCAAAATTTATGAGCCGCCCCGACACAGTCTCATAATCTTTAAGGACTTTTTTAATAACTCCACACTCCATCGAATCTGTTTTGCAGAAGAATAACCTATCATCAGCAAAAAGAATATGAGACACAGCCAGTCCTCCACGTGATATTTTAAGTCCTCTCAACCTATCAACCTCTCATGTCTTTCCTCTTTCTTAATATTCGCAATAAGATCTTCCGTACACAAAATAAAAAGATATGGCGATAAAGGGATCCCCTTGCCGCAACCCTCTTTCCGGGATGATACTCCCTTTTGGTTGACCATTAATCAAGACCTTATATGTAACCGATGAAATACACGTCATGATTCGAGAGACCCACTTCAGACAAAATCCCATCTTCAAAAGAAGTCGTTCCATGATACCCTATTTTTCCCTATCATAAGATTTGCTCATATCTGTCTTGATAGCCATAAATTTCTCTTTGCAAGCATTATTTGTTCGTAACCCATGAAACATTTTTTGAGCAATAAGAATGTTATCCGAGACTAACCTTCCTGAGACAAAAGCAGATTGCGCCTATGAGATCAGTTTAGGAAGCAGCCTTTTTAAACGCTGGCCTAGCACCTTCGAAATTATCGTATACCCAACATTACACAAACTTATAGGCCTTAACTCTGTCATACGAGTAGTTTTGGGAATCAGAAAAATATTTGTCAAATTAATCCTATCATCAAAACTTCCCGACCTAATAAAGTCATTAACCATATGAACCACATCATCCTTAATCACAGTCCAAGTCTGTTGATAAAATAAAGCAGTCATTCCATCTGGGCCTGCAGCTTTCTCTGGATGCATCATAAATAAAGCTTTTCTAACCTCTTCCTTTGTTTCCGGGGCCATTAAAACCCTATTTTGGTCCAAAGTTATCATTTCTAGAATTTCCTCCAAAAATTCATCAAAATTAGAAGGAGAGGTCGAATGAAACAAATCTTGGAAATATTTAATTGCGACTTCCTCAACTTCAGTTTTAGAATTATTCCAAATACCCTCTCCATTATATAAGCCAATAATCCTATTTTGAATCCGCCGTTGCTTAGTCAAAACATGATAGAATTTAGTATTTCTATCCCCACATGTATGCCATGTGGTCTTACTTTTTTGTTCTCAATATAGTTTTTCATCTATATACGCCTCTTTTAATTTCCGTGAGACCTCAACCACTTCCTCATGTGACTTGGACATATCATTTTGAACCTCATCTAGAGCTTTTTGTAGATTATTGATATTGTCTTTTTCATACGGTGGATTGCTCTTCCGCGAGACCGATATCTCATGTCGACAATTATGAATTTTTTCAACAATGCCTCCATTATATCCACCTCTTTTCCTTGTCAAACCACGTTCTATAATTTCCATCAAACCATCTTTCCCAATCCATCGTTTATCGAAGCAGAATTGACGCCGAAATTTAAGGACTTTATCATCTATGGTGGCTACTATTGGCTTATGATCTGATCTACCATTCCCAAATACTCTTACAAAAGAGCAGGGAAATAAATTATGCCATTCCACTATTTTCCAGAGCCCTGTCTAACCTGCATCAGACCACATGACCTCCTATACAACCCCTCCAGGAAAGTGTATTACCAAGACTTGGAAACTCCATTAAACCACAATTTCGTAAACTATTATTGAAAACTAAGAAAGAATCTGCATGCCGGAGTATTCTACCTTCATTCTCATGATTTCGTGCTATCTCGTTTAAATCACTAATAATAAACCATGGTTCATCTCGTATAATGCCCATCCACGTAAGCCTCTCCCAGACCTGATCCCTGAACTATTGATTAGGTTCCTACACACAAATGATAGAAAAATTCGCTTACCTTTATATGTTGTCATCAGATCTATAATTCGATTGCTCGAAAAAATAATGTCAACCTTATAAGTGGAGTTATAGTAAAGAAAGAGCTAGACCTCTATTTCTGCCAATTGGATCCACGGTATGAAGATGAGAATAACCAAAATGAAAATAAAACGATTGAAAAAAATCGAATTGTTGTTTTGTCTCTGAAAGAAAAAAAAAACTTGGTTTATGTTTAGACCAAATTTCTCTTAAATAACTAATTGTCCCTTTACTACCAAGACCTTGACAATTCCAACTCAAAACTTTCATTAAATAAATTTTAAATTTGATGAAGCTGCCATACCAGAGCTGTGTTCCTTTAATAAAATTTGCACATATGAATCGTGAGGATCGGGTTTTATTTATTTCCGACTTAACTTTATCCGAACTAATGGCGATTTTGAAGGTGATCCTTCGATTGAAATGAGATTTGATTGTTTTTGTTGGGTATTGAGGTTTCGGGTAAATTGGGTTGATGGGGAGACGATAGATGGATGTTCTATCCAAGGGTTCCGATTTGAATGGTTGAGGTGGTACGGCGGCGGATCTCTTCTAGGTTCGGAGGCTGGAGGAGACGATGATGTTGATAGGGAATGGGGAGGTTTGATAGGGAGGAGAGAGAGAGGTATATTCCTATTCCATATCTCCGATGAGTCTAGATCTGTGAAGGGTTTGGGCACAGAAGCTTGTATCGGTTTCTCTATAGGATTTTGGGAAGTTTGGTCTTGTGGGTGTGGTTACTGGAAGATGGATTTGGATTGGGCTTTCTTGGTTTCGTTTTGTTTGATTGGAGAAGTCGAGGGATTGAGATTGGTGATGGGTAAACATAGAATAAGGGAAGAGCTACATCTGAAGATGATTCGATACGGGCATCTCCAAGATTGGAGAAGATCGGTTTACTCCCAATACTGGATATGGTATGTAATTTTTATTAAGGGGGAGATGGAAAGGATTTTATTGAGATTGATTAGGCATAATCTTTATCATGTAGATGAAGATCAAAGTCGATATGGGTTTTTTAATACTGCTCTCTCAATCTCTAGGAATTATGACTATGAGATGAGATTGATACTGGTTAGTTTCAAAACGGAATTGATTGGTAATCTGAAAGCTTTATCTCTGCTGATAGATACGATCCTTGATCTGATTGGAATATATAAGGAAATAGAATTTCTTGAGAATATTTTTGAAATTTTACGTAGGGTTTCTCAAGCTCCATTATATATAGAGGACATAATGATCTCGAAATTGTCATCACATTCCAATAATTTCTTTCATCTTCTTTGGCTACAACTCTTTTCTCTTTTTATCGGTTTTAATCTGGTTGTTTTCATCATGTCTCAAGGACAGTGGATAGCCAAGTAGGGGGGAAAGAAGAGTGAGGGTACAAGGCCGGTTGTACGAGTGACAGTTCCAAGGTTTGACAATTCGGAACGTATTGCGAGGTATTCAAAGACACTCATTGGGAGATGCATGAACTCTCAAAAACAAGACATGAAGATTCTCCTGTTTGTGCTTCCTCAGATTTGGAATTTTGAGGGAAGAATAGAGGGTATTGATCTCGGCTTGGGTCGATTTCAATTTGATTTCACGCTGGAGGAAGACATCACGGAGGTAATGAAGATGGAACCATTCCATTTTTATTATTGGATGGTTTCTTTGGTGAGATGGAGGCCTGTCTTGGAGCCTAACTACCCGTCAAAGCTTACTTTTTGGGTTCGTGTAATGGATATTCCTCTTCAATTTTGGGATATTCAGACTTTTCAAAGTATTGGTGAGATGTTGGGGACAATTCAAGGGCCTGTGGATGTAGCGGAAGGTCGTGTACGGGTGGAGTTAGATGGGTTTAAGCCTCTAGTGTTCTCAATGGCTGTGGAGTTTGAAGGAGGTGCTGAGATCATGGTGGCGTTGCGTTATGAAAAGCTTTTTGGCTACTGCAGGGTATGTTCTCGATTAACTCATGACGCGTCAAGATGCCCGGAAGTGGTAACAGAGATGAAGCAATCTAATGAGAATGAGGGATCCTTGGGAGAAGGGGCTCACGCCATAAGCTTTAAGGCAGATTTGAATCATGGTGATCAGCTCATTGGAGGTCGTAGTGACGGACAACAGAGCCGATCTTACATGGGTAGAGGTGGTCAGAGAGACAAAGGTAAAGGAATTGTTGGCTAGAAGCAAGGACCATACCACCCGTACAAGGAGAAAGTCCCAAGAGATTTTGGTGACGGGTTTGCTTTCGGTGGCAGATACGGTGGTCGTGGGTCTAGGAAGTATTCCTCATACTCTAGAGGGAATCATCATTCTGTTACGGGGACAGAGAATAACCCTATTAACTCTCAAAAAATCATGTGAGATGCATTCAAAAGTGGAGTAAAGTTGTCTCCAGCTAAGCAATCAATCCCAGGGAGTGAGTTGGGGGAGGGATCTACCTCAAAGGCGAATAAAGCTCTTCTGTTTGAGGGGATGGAGATGGAACAAGTCTCTGGTGTGAGCAAGGAGGGTGTGGCGGAGCCAGGGAATATTATTTTGGCCAACTTCCAAGGTAGTAAGGGCCAGCGAGTTAAGAATGATGAGGATAAGTTCCTCGAGGAGCAAGATGAGAGTTCTCAAGCTCTTGATGATGCTAATCTGAT
The DNA here is from genome assembly GCA_014822095.1 of Diplotaxis tenuifolia. Lineage (NCBI taxonomy): Eukaryota > Viridiplantae > Streptophyta > Magnoliopsida > Brassicales > Brassicaceae > Diplotaxis > Diplotaxis tenuifolia. The sequence goes on along the minus strand of JABAYD010063889.1, from coordinate 2,422 downwards.
GCTGGATGGGGTCCTTCTTACAGATGCTGAGCTTATGTTGGAAGATGGAGATGATATTGAGGAGTGGGAACAAGGTGAGATTCCAGATTGTCCTGCAGATATGGAAGAAGAGGTCTGCGCAGTGGAGGATCACATGGAAGAAAAGGAAGTGGATCTGGAGAAGCCTACCTTGGCGGTGTATGATGCGGGCGTTTTGGAGAAAGAGGCAATGGAAGGTATCATACCTAAGGGAGACCACCAGAAGAAAAAGCAGGGACATATATTTCTCTCTCCCCGGAAACAGCTGCTAGCAAAGGCAGTGGCAAAGATGGGTGGGAAAGGAGTGAAGAAGGGTGCTTCAGAGCCCAAAATTCCAAAACAGTAAGCCCTAAGGAGTAGTTTTCTGTTGTTTTAAATTTTTCTTTTCTTTTTTAATAATGTTGGATTCTATTATGAAATCCCTCTCTCTCAAATTTGGTTGTTATGGTTTATTTTTTTCATGCTCTGTTTCTCTTAGTGTTAAGAGGGTTTGGCTTTGTTTCTGTTGTCGTATATTGGCTGTGAATTGGCCAATGCAATATAATAAGAATGGTTTGATTTGGTTCTGTGTGCTCCTTATGGCCTGGTATTTGTTTTGTTCTTTTGATTCCGCTGTTGGGATTGGTGGTAAAGTTATCATTTGGAGAAGTAGAATGTGTATGGTATTTAGCTTCGGAATAAATTACAAGATGGATGGGTTGGTATTGACAATTGAGGTGTCGATGGTCCTTCTCCTTGGTCAAATTTTTTCTTTTAGGTGGAGGAATGATTGGTTTCAAGAACAAATGGTCTTTGGGTTCTGGCTAATAATGCTTCAGTGGCCTGTTGCAGAGGAGAAAATGGTATGGAAACAAGTGGTAAGGAAAAGAGGTATTCATGGTATATGTGTGTTATTGTTCTTCAGCAACCCCTTCTTTTCTTTTGGGAGGGGTTCTTTCATGAGTCGGTTTGGTCATTCTGGTATATTAAGTTTAGGACAGGGTATGGTATTGTTTATGAAGTTGCTATTACGTTTGTGTAGGTTAGTTATTCGAAGAGTAATTATATTGGATCAAATGTGTTTTGTAATATCTCAATTTCAGGAGGCATTTCTGTGCATTTGGAATGGCGGAAACCGAGTAGTACGTGATGGAATTTTTTGGTTGATTATTATTAAGGAAATGTGCTGCCTTCGTAGTATCTCTCTGATGGTTATGGTCTCTTTTTCTAATATTATGGTTAAGAGTATGTCATTAATATTGTTGTTATGGTTATCCAGTTGGAGTAGAAGAGGTTATTACAATTTTATCGGGACTTTGTATATAGGTAATTTTGTTTTAATTTGTGGAAATGACTCTGGCCCTGTTCAGAAGGAAATTGGTAATTCATTTTGGAAAATTTATGATGGAAATGATAAAGAATTTGGTCCTGAGGTGGTGTGTTTTTTTACGTTGTCTTTTTCTTTTAGAGGTTTAAGAAGAAAGATGATAAGAAAAGAATCTATGTGCTTGGTCTGGAGAGGGAAGTTCTGGCCTTTGGAACAGAGGTGGAATATAAATAAATTTTTTCGGGTATATCTGTTGTTGTTACTTCCTTTTAAGGAATGGGAAATGGGTTAATGTTCTATATGGGATGACTTTAGGAACGATTTTTTAGGAGATGTTGAACGCAGTACAACTCCACGCGTTTGACTTAGGGCTCTCAGTTTCGTTATTAATTTTTTTCTGTATGAGTTTTTATTGTAATCAAAGGGATGCGCTTTGTAATTTGGATATTGGTGAAATCAGGAGAAAGTGTATGCGGGTTTGGGATTCTAAAGAAATCAATACCAATACTCTTTTCGGATGTGTTGCCTTCGGTGAAGGTTTAGCAATGTATCAGGCTATAATAGGATGTCCGCGTGTTTGTACTCTTAGAACCTGTCATCAAGGGTTCATGTTTTTTTTTTTTTATGAGTATTTTAAGTTGGAATTGTCGCGGTGCGGGTAGTTCGGATACGGTTCAACGTATTCGGGATTTACGACGTCAGTATTTTTCAGATTTTCTATTTCTTATGGAGACTAAACAAAAAGTTGCTTATATAGACGCTTTAAAATCAAGTTTATGGTACGACTGTTTACATACGGTTGAGTCTATTGGTCGTAGTGGTGGCTTGGCTTTAATGTGGAAAAATTGTTACACAGTAGATATTATTTTTAGTAATAACAGGGTTATTGATCTGAAAGTGACATTGGGGTCTCTTGTTTTTTTCCTTTCTTGTGTATATGGTGATCCAGTAAGAGGACAAAGACGCTATGTGTGGGAAAAACTTACGGATATAGGTGTGGCTAGAGATGAGGCATGGCTTTTGGTTGGTGATTTTAATGAACTAATGCATAATGGAGAAAAATTGGGAGGGGCTATTAGGGATGAATCCACATTTTTT
>JABAYD010063871.1:0-15678 GCA_014822095.1 Diplotaxis tenuifolia | reverse complement strand
ACCGACGGTTTTATATCCGTCGGAAAATACCGACGGTTCGAACTCGTCGGATTATACCGACGAATGTCGGTCGTCGGAAACACCGACGAAACATAAGCGTCGGCATATTGTCTCGAGGCCGACGAAATGTCGGTCGGAATATTCGTCAGAGTTTCGTCAGAATATTCCGACGCATTCGGTTCGTCAGAATTTCCGACGGATTTGTTTTTTCCGACGAATTTATACCGACGACCAAAATCGTCACGTTTTCGTTGGAATATGTGTTTTCCGACGAAATATCGACAATTTTGGCCGTCGGTATCCACCAGTTTTCTTGTAGTGAAATGAACAGATCTTTCCTGCTTCTCTGCACCATGTTTTCTTTGTTTCGTATTGAGTTGCTTCAACTATCTACAATTGCATCTTCTAAAAAAAAAAAAATAACTAGGCATAACTAGACCCTTAAGTAGCAGAAATCGTACACTCACAATGTCCTTAAGACAAACAAAAGTAAGTTCACTTTCTTAAGACGGGATTGGACTTGTAAAGGTTTCGTCTTGCTCCTCTTGTCTCTTGAGTCTTGCATTTTCCCTCTGCAAATGAACAATTTCAAGCTCCAGCTCGTTTGTCTATTCTGGAAATACAAGCAAAAATAAAAACCATATACCATTTTAAATACAGAGAAAGACACTCACTGTACATTTAACACTGATATTGTTTTTTGCTTCTGCTTCGATTCACATGAATTCAGAAAAGGTGAAGCAGAGGAAGGAGAGACACGTTCCTGTTTCAACGAGCAGCAGATTCTCTGTTCTTGGTCATACGCTTATGCCTTCTGTCTCCTCTTCTTTCATCAGAATCTTGGCCTTTTCTCTTCTCAGAACAACCAAAACTCGCAGTCATCAAAAGGATATCAATGAAGTGAGGGTTCAAAGCTAACACTAGTTGCAGGATGACGAAGGAGACAGACGTGGTCAGTGGTGAGGGTTCTTTATGTAATAACACTCATGATTGTGTGTAAGAGTAGAGATTGATTCGTTTGATTCTTGCTTGAACATCTTTCTTAACGGTGCTTGAACATATTTCTTAACGTTGATTGGTTCGTTTTCCATATGATTGAAGTCTAACCGGTTCAGCTTCTGTTTGGTTTATTAATGATAAAATTCTGAATTCAGTTTATATGTTTGCTGTTAAGTATTTTGTACAAAATCATGTCTTCTGAGAATTTTAATTAGAGAAAATTAAAAGAACATTTTTCGATCAAAATTTATGACTGATCTTATCGTATATATTAAATTTGGTAACTAGCCAAAAAAAAAAGATAATCATAGAATCGAAGAGCAGTGGTACAACAAAAGTAGGTGAAATTAAGATACTATTCATAAGAGATCGTATGCATTTGTAACAAACCAAATTGGTACAGCTAAACCGACCGTTTAGTGGTTTATCAAAGAAAAGCAACCCTCGTCGACCGTGGTTAGTCTAAAGACTTTGTCTGTTATAGAGGGATTGATAAATGGGCTTGGGCCCATAAAGCAAGCTCGACGAGTGGTCTGCGACAGATTGATACTTCCAAGAGTCTTTCGCTGGTCTTATCGATTTCTCTGCTTTAACGCAGAGTCGCTGGTCTATTCCGGTTGTGGGTTTTCGGTTATAACAGGAGAGGAGACTAGAGGAGTGTGAGGAATCAAGAAACCCTAAATCGCCATGGATAAGGAGAGACATTCCAGGAGCAACAGAGACGATCGCGATCGTGATTCGAGTGCGGATCGCTCGCCGGAACGCGAATCCGGACGCCGCCATCGAGACGGAGATTCGAAGCGACGCGATTCAGATCACCACCGTTCATCGAGGCGCGACGATAGAGAGGACGAGAGAGATAGGGCCAAGGATCGAGCTCGCGATAGAGGGAGATCTGTTGAGCGAAGCGAGAGGGAAGGGAGTAGAGATAGGCACGATAAGGAGACGAGGAGCAAGAGGAAAGAGAGAGAGGAAGAGAATGGGAGTAAGGAAGGGAAGAAGAGATCTAGGTTCTCTGATAGTGGTGAGAGGAGAAGCAGGTTTGAAGATGTGGAGCATGAGAACAAAAAGGATCAAGTGAGTGAGGGTTCTAGGGTTATGAACGCAGCTAGTGACGTCTCCACTGTGAGTTTCTTTGCCTTTTTTTTTCACTTTGAGATTTGTTGTTGGTTTCATTTCGAATTGTATTTGAAAATCTTGTATCTTGTTGTCTATTTTGTAGGGTGTGAATTCACATAGTTCAATTGCTTCGGAGACGTCTTTAGCCCCTAGTCAAACTAAGGTATCTTCAATATCCACAACGGATGAAAATAAGGGAGTTAGTATTGTCAGGTCTCATGAGGTTCATGGAAAATCTAGTACAGATGGAAGACCATCCGGGCAGACTAGTTCAAACTTGTCTCTTGATGCATTAGCCAAAGCTAAGAAAGCTATTCAGCTTGGAAAGGGATTAGCAGACAGGTTTAAGAAACTTTCTTCGGTAAGTTATTCTGCTTTCATTTATTTCTTGGAAGCGCTTTGTAGTTTGATAAAAATGGCTTTCTTCTTTACGCAGGCGAATCAAGGTATTAAGTTAACTTCAGAAGGTAGCCCGCAGACTAAAGTGCCAACAGCGAATACCACTCCTGCTGTCTCTGCGGGAACATCTTCTGCTTCACCTGTTATTCCCGGCCTTCAGAATAAGGTCAACATTGAAGCTGTTAAGAAAGCTCAGGAGTTGGCAGCTAGGATGGGATACCGTCAGGATCCAGAGTTTCCTACCATTATCAATTATCTTCTAGCACAGACACCTACTGAGACAATGGCTGTTCAACAGAAACCTGCGAAGGCTCCTGTTCTGCGTGTGGATGCACTTGGAAGGGAGATAGATGAACATGGAAATGTTATTAGTGTGACTAAGCCGAGCAATCTTAGTACATTAAAAGTCAGTGAAGTTGATTTAAATGTCTTTAAGTTTTTCTATTATTTTTTTGATTGATCGAAGCTCCTAATGTACTTGGATATCTACAGGTTAACATCAACAAACAGAAGAAGGATGCTTTTCAGATTCTTAAACCTCAGCTGGAAGTGAACCCAGAAGAAAACCCCCATTTTGATCCGAGGATGGGGATTGATAAAAACAAGATTTTGAGACCCAAGCGTATGAGTTTTCAGTTTGTTGAGGAAGGTAAATGGACAAGAGATGCTGAGAGTTTGAAGTTGAAGGTATGCGCTGTCCTTTTTGATGATGGATTCTTTTTAACCATTTCATTCTTGGTGGCCTTTACTGATGTTTCAGTGTGTTATTTTGATTTTTGCTTTGTAGAGTCAATTTGGTGAAGCAAAAGCAAGAGAGCTGAAGGTGAAGCAAGCGCATCTGGCTAAGGCCAGAGATGATATAAATCCAAATTTGATAGAGGTATCAGAACGTGCCCCGAGAAAAGAGAAGCCCAAGGAGATAATCCCAGATGTTGAGTGGTGGTACGTAATTCTTCCCAAATTACCTTTTTGTTGATGCTTGAGTTTTTCTTTGTTTCGAATGTTGATCTGATGACGGTAAACATGGCATAACCTTGAGGGGAACAAGTCATACGACAACTATCAAACTAAACTTGTGACTTCAAGTCATACTACAATAACCATAGCTACGGTTTCCTGTTACTTTAGTATTATCATTTTTATTTTGAATTATTCTCCCATTTCTTTTTGTCTGGATATGTATACTTAATATTGCAATTGTTGATTTCTTTGACTGTTGGCTTAGTGTTCTCATTACTTTGCCGCATATTACCTCTGATAGTTTATTTTATTTTGTAATCAGCATCAGTGTTCTTGATTACTATTAGAATATGGTAGTAATGAATCGTCTTATTATTGTGAACCACTTGGTTACCTTTCTTCGATGTAGACCAAATAGTTAATCCGGTGGCTTTGTGCCGTGCTGGTTTGGTCTCAGTTTTCTGTGTACGTTCATAATGGGTTTTCTTAGCTCATGGTTTTGTTTGCCTTTCAGGGATGCAGCTGTCCTAACAAACGGCGTGTATGGCGACATAGCTGATGGTACCATTGCCGATAGCGATCTGAAGACAGAAAAACTCACACATTACATAGAGCATCCCCGTCCCATAGAGCCACCTGCAGAGGCAGCGCCTCCACCACCCCAGCCTCTCAAACTGACAAAGAGGGAACAGAAGAAACTTCGAACCCAGAGGCGTCTGGCAAAAGAAAAGGAGAAACAGGAGATGATCAGGCAAGGTTTACTTGAACCACCGAAGCCAAAGGTGAAAATGAGCAATCTGATGAAGGTTCTTGGGTCTGAAGCAACGCAAGACCCAACCAAGCTTGAGAGGGAGATCCGCACAGCAGCAGCCGAACGTGAACAGGCTCACACGGATAGGAACGCAGCAAGGAAGCTAACACCTGCAGAGAAGCGTGAGAAGAAAGAGAGAAAGCTTTTCGACGATCCAACAACGATCGAGACTATTGTATCCGTGTACAAGATCAACAAGCTCTCTCATCCTAAGACGAGATTTAAGGTGGAGATGAACGCTAGGGAGAACAGATTAACGGGTTGTAGTGTGATGACAGACGAAATGAGTGTGGTGGTGGTGGAGGGAAAGAGCAAAGCGATAAAAAGATACGGTAAGCTGATGCTGAGGAGGATAAACTGGGAAGAGGCGGTGAAGAAAGATGAGAAGGAAGGAGAGGAAGAAGATGAACACGAAGAGGAGAATGGTGGAAACAACAAGTGCTGGTTGGTTTGGCAAGGAAGCGTTGCGAAACCGAGTTTCCATAGGTTTCTTGTACAAGAGTGCTTAACTGAATCTGCTGCCAAGAAAGTTTTCACGGATGCTGGTGTCGCTCACTACTGGGACCTCGCTGTCAATTACACAGACGACTAAATCTTTCCTTCCTCCACTTCATGTTCTATCAGTTGGTATAATGTCTCTCTCATACTTATCAATCATCTCCTTAGAAATGCTTCAACTGTTGAACAATGTTATGGGTCTTTCCAGGAGTCATTTGGGGTTATCTGAACAGATGTTGTGTTCTGCTTCTTGTCGTGTTGGTGATTTCACTTTTGAACAAGAATTTGATCTGTATTTGTACTAGGTAATCACATGGTAAAATGATCAGATTCAACCCCTAACCTCCATAAAGCATAAACTTAGAGTAGAACTCTGGAGTTTGAAGTATCACTGATCTAGTCGTAGTCTCTTACATCCTCTTTGTTGTTCATACCAAATTAAAATCTTCGTAGACTTTCAAAATGATTTGGTTCATTTGTTCAATATTATATCTTGATTTTGAATTCTTATTTGGAACATTTAAAGTGAGAGACGAAAAAAGTGCGCCATTTGATTAAAGTTAAACTGGCCACTGCTGTCCAAAACCATGATGACTATTCTGAATGTCACGCGTGTGTAAAAGTAGTCGTATGTTCGTTTTACATGAGACGTGCGACCAAATGCGAGGCTCAGTGGTCGTTATTGTGGCCTCCAGCTTTCTCTTGTCCCCAACAATCCACACGCGTTCAAGCCCACACGAAGCGTGGACCAATTCCGTCATCGAAATTCCGAATTTACCCTTAAAGTCTTTGTTTTTTGCCCTTCCTTGATTTAAGAATGTTTCTACGTTTTAAATCCTTCTAAAACTCTCTTTTTGGTTGATTCTTCTTCCTTTCTCCTCTCATCGAAATATCTAGAGTGAATGATGCAGAAATGTTCATTGGATAACCGGAGAAGGAATTTTGAAGATGATGATGTCCTGATCTCAGATAGAACGTTAGAGATAAATTCTCACATCTCTGTTCCTTGTCATTTGGAACGGTATCTTGATCTCAGGGTAAGCAAAATCAGATTTCTTTTTTTTTCTTTTTTTTTCCTGATATGAATATATTTATGATCGAGTTTGAGGATTGTTCATTTGTTTGTTTTGTGGTATGACAAATAACTTCTTTTGTTTCCTTTATAATTGATTTTTTTTTCTGTTTACTTGTGTTGCATTTATTGCTTCAGCGCTTGTCTCTATTGTCTATAAATGCTCACAGGGCTTGCTTCCAATTTTGTTTTCATTACCAAAACATAAACCCTAACTGAAATTATCTTTGTAGAAGAATTTCACTTGGGAAAGTTTCATGGCTCACTTTGACTTTTTTTTCTATTTTAATCTGCAGTATGTTTGTTTTAGAACAAAAAAATTGTTTTCTTGTATATCACAAGAAACCTTTTTTTAACACAAGAAACCATGTACATATAGAGATTTGCATATAAAAGATCTCGTCCATATTTGTTTTGTCTCAGGACTTGGGTGCTTTTTTCTGCATTGCAAATTAAGAAAGGAAGCAGAATCATCATGTTTCCTCTCTATTCTTCCTATCTTTCTCGTGATTAACCTATTAGCCTTATAGTATCAAACTAGTTTTGAAGTTCTAAAATTCTAATAAAAAACTTTTTAATTGAAATCTGGAGGTTTGTTTTATGTTTAGACAGGAGAGGTTTACTACATAAACCGGAACACCGGAATGAGAGTGAATGAAGACAACAACAACAATGCATATGATGATTTCAGTGGAGAATCGGACGTAACTGTGGTTTCAGAAGAAGATAGCTCGTATTATGAAAGTGAAGAATCTTCAACAGAGTCATCGATAGAGAATCACAAAGAAGAAAGTGGAGTTCTTGTTGTAGCTGGTTGCAAAGCTTGCTATATGTATTTTATGGTATCCAAACTCTTGAAAGATTGCCCCAAATGTGCAGCTCAGCTTCTTCACTTTGATCGAAATCACTCTGCCTCTCCTTGAACCTCTTTTTCTTTTCATTCTTCACATAGATTTGTAAATTTCCTTTTTATTTATTCCTCTCTTTCTCATGTCTTAAATCGTATATGTATGAACTATTGGTCGTGTTGTCTCGATCGTATTAACACAAGGTTTGATAGCACTGTTTCAAATACGTATAATGTATGCACAAGATGCATTTGGTTTTTAATTAGTGCGAATAGATGGTTTTGAACGTAGCAAATGAATGTTTTTGTGATATTGATAAAATCGATTGTTTATGAAAAGAGAGAGTTGTTGAAAGTGTTTGGAGGGGATGTTTTGTACAGTTGTTATTGTTGCATTAGAAATTTAAAGTTTGGTTTGGTCAATGGAGATAGGAACCTTAAGACTTGCGCGCCTTAGAAATAAAGAATGTGAAGAACATAATGATTGCAACATGTGAATACCGAATTTTCTGTTCCATTTGTTTCCCATTTGTCTTTAGTTTTGACCAAAATAAGAGTGATCATTGCACATAATTAAGACGGAAATTTTAAAATACTTTTTGAGTTTTGACTTTCTCATAAATATAGAATAGAGCCACCATAATAAAGAGTATATATTCTTATTGCTAGTTAAGAATTCAGCAAATTTTATTGATTAATAAGATTGTATTTTCCCTGTTTTAGTACAACTGATGTTTTCTTTTGAATAAATGTTAAAATTTATTCTACAAAAAAACCTTTTTTATAATGTATGTTGCTCTTTTTCAAAAACTTTTTAGAAAATAAATCCATTTTCATCTAAAAGAAAACTATGTTTCCAAGGTCTTCTTGTAGGCGCGAGCACCCCGTCATGCTTGAGATTCTCTTTCTGACTTGTTTGTCAATCACTTTGATGAGAACCGATGGGGAGTTTGAGTCCTCACCGTGTCTTCTTCAATATCGCTGGAGCCTTATGGAGTATAGAGCTGTCTGAAACACATATGTGAGAATTAACCTTTCAACATTGTTTCTTTGTCTGGTCATTAAGTAGACGAACGATCCCATTCCATTCGCTTGTGTAATGCACATATGCTAAAATAGAAAACGTATGATATATAATTGATTTCAAGATTTTTATTTGAGATACAGCTGGATTTTGGTGTAATTTAATTAACCACTTTAATATGCTAAAATGGCGTGGAAAGACAATGAACATAACTACTTTAATTATCAGTTCTATATTAGTGTGAGCAAACGGCTGGAGATTTTGATCATATATAACTAATAACTATAACGAGACTTAATACTGTCACATTAAATGCTTGTTCACAAAAAGTCAACTTATGAGCTAAATTGAACTCTTGGACATATGTGTATATCTTTGTTGGGATCAAATTAACCACATCCAATCGGGAGTACATGTAGCAAGAAGACCTCATGAGTTGATCATCATTTCGATAGAAATAAACATGTCATTATTACTCCCAGAAGCACAAGTTATGTAAAATCATGACGGAAATCCACAAACTATTCAAGTGTGGCTGCACTATCTAACCCGAACATGGCAGAGACCATGAAAAATGACAGAAGAGGCAAGGGAGAAATCAAAAAGGCGTACGCTCACAAAACATTCGAACGAACATGCCGGGGAACAGTTCTAACTTCTAATCTTACTTCTCTGGCTTTTCATACATAATAAAATCACTAATGGACATAAGAATATTTCGATTTCCGGACGAAGTGCCTAAACATAATCCATACTTGTGGTTTTCAGAAATATTGCTTCCAGTTGATAGATACCTAAATTTGGCATCAAATACTTTTCGGAAGAGAAACCCTACTTTCCCCTCTCAAACAACCTTCACGACTTTACTACTGTGTAGACCATACATGCAACAATGCAGTTTAATAAAGACGAACTTTGGCACCCTAACGAGTTTTTTATTCTAATCCTAATGTAGAGCAAAGGTAACCGTACTTCAATCAATCCGATAACTATCAAAGCAGTTTTTTATTCTAATCCTAATGTAGGTGCCAATAGAAAAAGTCGTTAAGTTTCTATCTATCATACTAAGTTTGAACAGAAAAATACTACGTATGGGTGTCCTGCTCTTGTTTGACAGTTGACACCTCTTTTTACCAGCTCTGGATTGGATACTACGTCCAGGCAACTTTTTTTTTTGGGGCGAGGTGAAGACACTGACTCATTTATAGGCTTAGTTGAAAGTAATTTCATATGTGCATCAAATGTTGGTAAGATGAAAGTGAGTCCAAATATTATCCTATGAGAGCCTTGAGCCAGAATATTACAATTGGTGTGGTCAACAAAAACAGAAATGTTGGCCTACTTAGTTCAGCGTTTTTGTCTGCATATACAACCAAAAACGTGTCAAGAGACGAACGGAGCACAGATATTCACGCGTGTTGTAATAGAATCGTAAAGCAGTCCTAAGGATAATTAGGAATGATTAGACTCGTCCAGGTATCATCTGAAGAGAAAAGAATGATTCTAGAGATTCACAAGTTCACAACTGTAAGGGAAATTTTTTTTTTCACAATTGTATTACGGTGTGATGTTCTTTTTTCTTTTTTGTAACTTTCAGTGTGATGTTGAAAAACTGTTGAGTTTAAAACCAGACTAATAAAAAGTGAAGATATGTTTTTTGGGGAGTAAAATAAGTGAAAATTTCTTTACCACTTCGTATCTCTTCGTCGTTTTTCATTGTTTATAAATAGTTTAGATGGTATCAAGTATCAACGCTATGGAGAGAAACTCTATTATAAACCTTTCCAGTTACTATAGATTTAATGTATTACATTTTGTGAATATATATATTAGAATCTGAGTGCTTTTACCAAATAAAAAGACAATACTACATCTAAATGAGTATTACGATCGCATCTAACATGCATGCTAAAAAAGGTTCTTTACTACACTTTTATCTTTACTCTATTTTTTGTTGTGTCTTTATTCTATTTTACAACCTTTTTCTTATATAAGTACTACATTATAGTAGCCAGATTTAACAAAGGAATAGTCAGTTCACTTGTTATTATGTCACCATTTCGTCAAACGTTTTGCAACTAATTGGGAATTTTCTTAAATCTATTTTTTTTTCTCGCTGTCAAAACTCAAACTCTTTTTTTTAATCGATACAAAACATAAACTCGTTGCTTCAAACAACTCTCCTTTTATTGTCCATCTTTTTTTTCGACTCTCGAATAATTTTTTTAGTATCATTTCGGTTGATATCGACTACAAAAAGTTTACATACAAGTTCGAAGGTGAAAAATAACCAGCAGTAGCAACGATTACACACAACTACAGACAGTCTGTGTGAAAATATATAAGGATATATATATATATAACCAAAAACGTAAAAGACAATCGGAATAAAAAGTATATATGCATGTGTTATGTGTATAATGTAGATGAATTGTGGGGGTCACATGGAGTTCAGAGAAAGATCAGAAGAGTCCCCACCTCATCTGTGGTTTGGGTCCTCGGGCTCTGCGGATACCAAACACCATCATGCATGCCCAACTCTCTTTTTCATTATTTTTTCCTTTCTTTTTGGGTTTTTATTTTTTCCATTTTTAGGGTTTTTGTATATTTATGTGCTCTAACAACTAACATATATATGTATGTATATATATATTTAGTACCCACATTTCTTTTTATATGTCATATCAGTTAATCCGTTTGATTCTCATAAAATCGCATTTAGTGTTATACATTAGACTGAACATTACACTGTCTAATCCGAAATTGAAATATCTTCCTTTTAATAGTAGAGGACAACGTACCGGATAATTTTTATTAGACTACCATGTAAATTGCATCTCAAACCCAAATTACAACTTTGTTCCAAGAAACAGTTGAACCCATAATAAATGGTTCACACCGTACTCCAGATCTTTTACTATTAGATTATCACTGTTTGGTTAATAACCACATTTCTCCGTATATACAAATAAAAAGAATACATGCTTTATCAGTTTCTACTCCTTGCATCATTTCTTTATTATTAGCCTTTCATTCTTTCTTCACGCTCCCTTTTATGGTTTCTTTTTAGTTTGATTCAACTTCCCATCATGCATGTATACATATTTTATTCTTATGTAATATTCCAAGTAATCTATCTTATTATTGACATTTTGACAGGTATTGTCATCATATTCCTCTCCACTCTCTGCCCATTCCACTTGCCTCATTTCTAATCGAAAATCTATTTTAATATTTAATCAACTCACTCATGCACTCTTTATCTATTATATCCACACACATATATATATATATATATATATATATATAAATGCAACTATAGTACTTCATTTGTCCTACTTATATTTTTTGCATTTTTTGACAAATTGTGAATTTTTGAGTTTTTCTTACAAAAACATACTTAATAAGCACGTAGATGTGTTTTACACATTAGTAATAAAAAACCATCAATCACCTCTAAGGTAGATAACTTAAGATAAGTATCGCAGTAAAAAGAATTGTTTAATATAATTTGATCATCCATTTCGCTAACCCTGAACACTTGACTTATTTAAGCTATATATATATACGTGCATAACGTAAGAACAATAATACTATCGAGCAAACGTATTGAAACTATTAGCAGTATAACAATATTGCCAATAATAATTTAGTTTACTTTCTATATATTGCCGAATACTTCCACATACCAAACAAAAATTAGCTATAAAATAAATTCAACACTAACAAATCGAATATCCACTAGCCTCGATAGTCACAAATTCTTTTGTTATGGTTGATACATATGATTAACTTATGATGCTATTTTTTCGTAAGACTTTAATGAAAAGATAAAGTTGTAAGACTGTTAAAATATTTTAGGAACTGAGTGATTTTTTGTAGAACAAAAAGGAGATTGCAATGATAGTTTTTTAGGAGAAAATCAATTATCACAATTGGAGATTAAATTAGTTGATATCATTACAAATGGTCTTCTTTTAGATCTGTGCAAACGCAACATGGTTTCCATTACATTCATGAACTTCTGTGCAAACCAGCAGTAACGATTGCTTTTTATGACCTTTTGAGTAATTTTTTTTTTGGTAAAACCTTTTGAGTAATTTTGTCACTGTATATCGAAAGTTATGGAAAGTGATGTGGATGGCCTCTGGATAGCAAAATAAATTAACTGAATGCTGATCAAAAATATATTTAGTATAAAGACTCTAAACATATATACAGTGAAGAATCAAATTCGATAAGACTACATCCGTAAACAGTATTCGTTATAACTTATAAGGAGAGGGCTACTTTGGAAGGGATAGTTACAACGTCTAAAAAATATCCCAAAAATCCCATTTTAAAATAGCACATTAGGGCTAAAAATAAACTTTTTAAGGATATTAATAATTTAATTGGTTGAAAACAAATTACTAATAACTTTGGCTGTCAGTTTTTTGTCATTAGAACATGGCCTGGGAAAAAGTGATTGCAGCTGGATCGATCAAACCACATTTCATCCTTTTCCTCGCATAGGCATACCTTTCGTCCTTTTAAAGTCAATAAAACCCAAATAAACTTTTACAGAAATAACTAAAATTGTTAAATATATCATTTTGAGTAAGAAAAAGAAAAAGTGTAGTCCTGAATTATATAAGCTTTTTATACATTACGTATATATATAATCTCTCCTACATGAAAAACATTCATAATTCAGATATCTTTATTGAATATAAATCTGACAGACAGAAAGACCATCACACTCCTCTCCTCTCTTTCTTACATTCCCACAAGCTTCCAAACAAAGAGAATTAATGGAAAGTAAGATTTGCAAAGGAATAATTCTCTTCCTCGTCCTCTCTCATTCACAACCCTACACGCATATAGTATAATTCAAAAGTACAATATGTATATGTAAAAAGAGAAAATAAATAAATAAACAAAACCCTTATCTTCTTCATGAGAATCATTTCCTCTCCACAAAACCATACCTTCTCTAAACTCTCTTCTCACTTTTTCAATAATCCTTTTATATATGGCCTCATGCTGAGATCATATGACCAATATGGTTCCTCTTGAATCCTCAGTCCTTTTAGGCGTTTTCAGCTACGGCGGTTTCAGCGGCGGTTTCCCGGAGGCAGAGATGATGAGAGAAACAACCATGAATAATCAAGATTCTAGTGGAGAAACATGCTCCGTCTCCGATCCAACAGCAGCTTCGGCTATTTACAATAACATATCCTCCCCTCAGGCCAACAAAGAGGACGGATCCCCCACAAAGAACGACGTCGTTTCTTGTATTAACATAGAAGATAACAAAGACAAATCTTGGCTCCGCTTAGGTATAGGCGCTGAGGAGAACATCAACAACACGGCGTTGTATAAGCTCCAACGTTGTTGTAGCAAAACCGCACGTGGGAGAGAAAACTCGTTAGAGCTCAGTTTGTTCTCCTCATCCCCAACCGCGGCAGGAGCGTTTAGTAGTAGTGTAGCAGATCAACTGCAACCGCAGCAGCCTCCATATTCTCATGATCAGTTGCTGACGATGAGTGGAGCGTCTTTGGTTTACGATCATCAATTTATTAGGCCTCAAACGTTAATCAATGGATCAGGCTTTTCGTTTCCATGTTCAAAGCCATGGATACCTCAATACACGCCGCCATGTAGACCGTCATCATTAGGAATGATGAGTGAGTGTAACGTCATTAAAAATAATAATGTTACAAGAAGTTATTGTACTGTGGAGGAGGGAGGAGCTGGACCAAGCTCGGAGTTTAGGGTTCTTGATCCTCCAAAAAGACCACATTCTGGTCTTTGGTTTCTTCTTCAAGCTTCACAATTTCAGTAATTAAGACGAACTCTCTCACTTTTTCTTCATATGTTTACATTAGTGTGTAAAACATGTGAGTCTACATGTTCATATGTTTGATAAAACTTGTTTTGTGAACGCAGGGAAAAGGAACCGTTTTTGCCTCAAGTTAATAAACGATACTTGAGAATCAAGTAAGTCTATTTTGTCTCATGCATTATTTAAATTTGATTTTTATATGGAAGTTACTAACGATTACTTCTATTATGTTTTGAATTTGCATGGATAAGAGACGGGAAAATCACAGTTAGATTGCTAATTAAGTACCTGATGAAGAAGCTTCAATTGGATAGCGAATCTGAGGTAAATATCTTAACTCCAACTCTTTTGTTTATGCTTTTTAATCTTCTAAGTTTTGTAGATATGAAATGAAAATGACATTAGAACTAGATCCCCAACTTATTAGGTCGCACGTCTGATGTCATGGTGTCGTAATTTTTTTTGTTGTGCACCGACGTAATTGTCTATAACTTAGTTCAATTAAATGTTAGCTAGAATATTCGAATTGTAGTAATAAAGGTGAGTGAAACCACTTTTTGAATATTGCGAGCTACACATCATCCTTAATTTAATGTTAAAACCTAATAAATAATCACGAGTAGCCTAGGGTTCGGATTTATAACTTCCATTCCTTGTGTTAATTAATCAATCAATGTCAATCTAATTATACATAACTTTGGCTTGATGATTCCTAACAAGTTTTTTTCCTTATAACCACTCTCTAATTGTTACAAAAAACACTCTCTAATTAGATTTTGATCACCCAAAACTAAAATTAGTATATATCTTATGTGAAAAGAAAATAGTTGTTAATTAGGTTTTTGATTGATCGTTTCTTTAAAGTACCCACCACCTTATCAATAATTATTAACATTATAATTGTTATATAATATGTATACATAGGGAAATGGAAAACGAGAGGGGAACTATAACTGGCCTTTTCATTAGTTTCAGACTATAGTTATATTAATAATAAATTATGATAACGTTATTTTTTGGAATAAACCAACTCTGAGTCACCAGGCATGCCTGCTTTGAGAATAGTAGAAACCACAAAAGAAAGGATATCTTATTCCAACCTAGCTTACATGCGTATTTGTGTGTTGCTCTCGTTAATCAGAATGTACAATAATCAAGTATTGCATGTTCCTATGTAGTCTAGATAGGCTCACAAATACATGTTCATGTCATATGAAGTCTTGTGCCATACAAGAATCAACTGCATCATTTAACATTTACAACAAACAAAGAATCAACTGCATGTGTACACAGTGTATTCAATCTACCAGGTTTATAAAAGCGACCTTTTATATATTAGGCGGTGAACAAACTTAGTACCCGATCATAAATATACAGGAATGTATTCTTTATTTTTTTTTTAAAGTTGTTTATAGCAAAGAGAATGCCTAATAAACGGCTAGCCTTTTCTAGAACATTATAGTCGTAAAACTGACGTCGAAGCATCCGTTTACATGACGATAAAATGGCCGCTCTTTTTTTTTTATTAGTTCATAGATGCCTGCCGTCTCTAAAAAAAATTGATATTGTGTCTTGATTGTGGAGATTATCGACCAATATATACTACGCACACTTAGTTATTAAAGTTTAGATGTTATATGAATTACTCCTTAACTTAATTATATCTACACTATTAATGTCTAAACTATAATTTTAGATATTTTTTTGATGAAACGCTTCACAATAATCTAAGATTTGACGACAAAAACTTAATAATTTTAAAGTTTTTGTTGTCAAATTTTTGATGAAACGCTTAACTATAATTTTTTGATGGAAGGCTAACTGTAGTTTTAGATTTGACGACAAAAACTTAATAATTTTAAAGTTTTTTTGTTGTCAATTTTTTTTTAGTTTTAGATTTGACAACAAAAAACTTTAAATTGTTTAGCACCATTAATTCAGTTAATTTTGATATGAAGAAATTTTGGACTAAAAAAAAAAAGAAATTTTGGACTAAAACTTGTCGTAAAATAGCCTGAAGTTAATATGAATTTAAATTCTTTTAAATTGATCATGAAAAGTTGGGTTCACATAAAATACAAATAAGATATATAGTTTTCTGTTTAATGCTTATGTTCTCGTT
>JABAYD010063869.1:0-12099 GCA_014822095.1 Diplotaxis tenuifolia | reverse complement strand
TTTTTAAAAGTGTGATATTTCAACAAATGAACATATTATATAATAGGATGAAGATGGAGGAATTAAGCCACCATTGACTCAAGGAAAATTCACCACTAAAAGAAACCTAAACATACACATGTATATCCAAAGGGAAACCATCTAGAAGATCTAAGGAACCTTGAAACTGGCACTTGAATCAAAGGACCCAAAGTTCACCGACTAGAATCTCGAGAAGCAGATAATTTTAGGAATAGAGAAACCCATGGTAACTCTGAACGCACAGTGTCTGCCGACTGAACAACCACTGAAGATACTCAACCATGAGCTTTAAATCTGAGGATTTGGATCTACTTTCTGAAGGACTTAAAACCTAAGTTGGAAAGACATAAAAATTGGAAAGTAAGGAAGCCAAAAAAAAACTAACTAACTAACGGCTGTTAGACAGTGAAGAGAATCAAAAAGAAGAAACTAAAAGAAGCAAAAATCAAAAATGTTTGTTTTTAGAGAAAAATGGATTTACTCTTTCAGCCTCTTGGATTTTTTTTTTAATTTATTGACATGTATATATATATCTAACTATATTAAAAGGTTGATATGCTCAAATTTTAAGCTGTCCACGTGGACATAAAAAATCAGCCAATCACAACTTGCAATTATTCCATGTCATCTACGCTATGCTAAAATCACTGACGGGACGACCACCTAACCTAACCTAACCTAAAGACGACTTCATTCCTCCATCTTCATCCTATTAATCCTTCAATTAATTGCTCAAAACTTACCCACACAATATAACTTCAAAGAAGTCAAATGTTCTACGTTCCATCCATATTAATAATCCAATTGAACCCAAAAACTCGCACTGTCCTTTCACGCAACATGATTGTTGTTTGTGTTTCTCTGATGCCTCATTTTGCGCAAAATCTTCTACCTAAGCTCCTTTCATGGAATTTTCATCTTCGTCTGAAACTTAGGATAAGGATTCAAACTTTTTCAGGTAATCTTCTCTCTTGATGTTTAATTTACTCTGGTTGTCTAAGATCGCTTCATTGGACCATCTTTCGCTCACCTGCAGCTCTCTTCACTCAGCTCGATTCCATAATTAGGAATACGATCACTACCTTCAGGCACTCAAGACCAAACTTATCTTCTGCTATGTTCCGTCACTGGATCTCGCAATTCTTAATGATCTCAACATGATCTCAGGGTACCTTCCAACTCTCTCCTTGATCGATTCAGAAAACTCTTCCTTACTCTTCTGATTTTGGTTTCTTCCACGATTCGCCTTTTATTAACTTGGGTTATGGGCATTTACTATTAAAATTACTTGCTAGATCTACTTTTCTTAGTTGTAACAAACTGCCTAATGGTAAAATCTTTTATTTAACAGCAAACAAGTTCAAAAAAGAATAGTATAATCTAACAACGATGCTATATTTTTGATTTAAACTTCTTCCAAATTTTCCATTTATTGAAATCTGTAATGTAAATTCAAATATATGGTGGCTTTAATCCAATGACCATCCATGGATCGAAGGGAAGCTTTTTGTTACCAAAGGGCAGAAACAATAATAAGAACCATAAAGAAAAGTCGTGTGATACATTATTAACGTTGATTTTGGACTGGCAGGAGAGGTTGATTAAAGACCACGTTTATAGAGTATGTTGTCATACCCTGGTAAAGATTCAAATTCCTTTTTGTCTTGCATTGTTTCTTTCAAAATATCCATATATGTGAATATTTGTACTACAGTGACCCATATGTCGATTAGTGGCCACACCATTGCTGCCTTGCTGACTCTAAAAGCTTTGTTCTGATAGGTAGAGGGCACCTGAAGTACTTCTACAGTCCTATCTATGCACATTAAAAGTTGGTTTGTATCAAAACTCAAAACTGTGGTACTCCATCAGGGGCATTTATTCTCGGACACCAGCTGCGGAGGCTTAACACTCATTCTTTCAGGTACACCAGGGGTATTTGCTTCCACGATGTGACTGTTACAATTACTATCTGGTCAGTTTATTTAATTTTTGTTTATAATGTTATATGTTTCTTTTACGATCTTTGTAGCTTCTGATTAGAGAAAAAACTTTCTCAAGTTCATAAGCTCTTTGGGTGATGGATATTTTATAGCGTAAATTTTGTTACTTTAGGGTGCCTCTACGGGACTCTATTGACTGTTTTTTTTACAGAGTTCAGTCCCAATGTGGCCTAAAATATTCCCCCTGAAAGGAAGAAGGATACCAATGGGATTTGGTGTTGTAGTTGGATTTTCCTAATAAGTTGAGTACCAGAATGAGCTAGACTAGAGATGTTGATATGCCTTGAATCTGGATGTTTCATCTATGCGATAGATGTTACATCACGTACATCATACCGACTCGGTTGCATCAATACCGTTACATCAAGTTATTATGGATGTTACATCGGATCATGGGCTTAGGCCCATAAGTCTTTATAGTCTAGGGTTTTAGATGTGAGATGCTATTATATATATCTTGCATTCGATGTAACCTTAAACTTGCACTCTGTAAGCTTAATATCGCCTCCAATAATAAGATCTCTCTTTGTCCGTGGACGTAGCCGTTAGGGCTGAACCACGTTAAATATATGTGTCGTAGTTACATCGCTTTATTCATCTATTCCCGCATATGTTCCTTTTCATATCCGTCACAACAAGAGTGATATATGAGTGTGACCAGAATATCTTTCTTATACATGCGAGTTTATGTCGAAGCATCATCTTTAGTCTTTCAGTATCAAAAGCTATCTATCATGAATCCTCCCAGAGTCTCATTCCTCAACTGGAACAACCTTTTTTGGTTAGTTTATTCGTTTTTCTTTCTTGAAGAGTGATGGAAGACTCAAAAGAGTGATAGAGCAAGGGACGTAAGAGCATCTGCATTGAAGGTTCAGAGGAGGGGTTCACACAGTTTTCCAAAAAAAAATATTAAAATAATGAATAGTAATGAACCTGTCTCTTGCAGAGTGTCTCTTGCATGCTCTCTGCAGTGAACTCTTCTCTCCTGAGGTTCACCACGTGGCGGCATGAGATTAGTCGAGGTTTTTTTTTTTTTAAAAAGAAAATCAAAAAAAAGAAAAAAAATTAATGATAAAAAAATTAAAAAGATGAAGTCTAAGTATAGGTCAATGAAGTTCATGTAGTGAACATTAAATTGAGTTAAAGTTAACTTTTGACAAAAAAAAGTTAAAGTTAACTTAAATGCATCTACCCCCAATATTTTAGTTTTATTTTGTGTTCTTTTATCTTCTGGATAAAGAATAGAGAGCTTAATCAAGTGTTGTAAGAGGCGAACTATTTATTTGACGGCTGATAGGCGTGATAGCGGATAACAGATTGTCCTTACCGTTGGATTGAGCACAAAGTTCCGTGTTTAGTTCTCTCTGTAAATTTGATTTATTTTGGTAAAAGACCGTTTACCGAATTAATGAGTTTTTGGGCAACTTTGCTATCATCTGTAATTATTGGTATCATGTGTGCCAAAGATCTAACCAACGATACATTAATCACCAGCTTTACAATTTAAAAGTAATAATGTATATGCATCCAAAATTTATTTCTAGAAATAACAGCATTTAAATTTGCAAATCCTTCAACATTATATACGTATAGAAAAGGTTAAGTTTTTTTTTTTTAATTTGTGTCAACTTATATTTTTATTAGTTTGTACTTTCATACATTTTCTATCTCATTCAAATATTTAAACATTTATTTGTAGATTAGTAATTTCTAACAAGAACCATTTATATAAATTATAAGAGCATAATCAACGCAACAATCCTTAAGGGTGCTTATTTTTTTTATTTTTTTTATTTTTTTTATTTTTTTTATTTTGTTTTTATCTGCCTAAAACAAAATTAACAACGAACTAATCGCGGGTCACCACGTGTCAGTGGGGCCAGCGAAATAGTGCAAGCTCCAGCGCCTAATTTGACCATTTTGGCTCCGCTTCTTCTTCTTTTCGGGTGGGCTCCACGCCTAAGCATCTCCTCAAGCTTCTGCATTGAAAATGCTCTAAGTATTTTATGGTATAGTAACATGTCATTTAAATTAGTAACTATACAAATTCTCATAACTATACAAATTCTCATATCGTAATTGTAAATGAATAATTAAAAAACTATATATGTGATATTAATTTGAATAAAACATTTAGAAAACTATGTTCTTATATGTAAGAGAATACTTTTACCCTCATTTAATTTCAAACTAATAATTTAAGTTACTTATGTTAGGAGATAAATATGTATCTGAGATAGATACATGTTAATAATTTCAAATTAATGACTACTACATAAATTTTAAAATGTTTTTTTACATCAAATTTTAAAATGTTTTAAAGCCCATTTTTGTACGGATTTATGAAATCTATATAAACAGAGAGCTTGCGTATACACACCTTGCAAGCATTACCTCATGCATATGATCTATCTAGCCTCTAGTCTATTAAAATAGAGTCACTTTTTTATCTACTACTCATTTCGTTCAGATATAATTGACGCTTTACTGTTTGACACATAAATTAAGAAATTTTCTGTAATACCTATATTAACCTTTTCATTTGTGTTTAATATCAATTTGACTTCGTATTGTTATTACGAAAGAGCATTAACTACAGGGATAAAAATGTCATATTTCATCTTTCTTTGCATAGAATCACGTAAACGTCAATTATTTTGACACAAAAAATAAGCAGTAAAACGTCAAATAAAACTGAACAGAAGGAGTATACAAAAGTCATAATAGGTCCAATTTATTACTTACACATAATAATCAATAAGATATTAATGAGAAATCAATACTATTAATTTAGAAACATGACCAATTGATTATGTTTGGTACAACTGTTTATTTTTAATTATGATTTAGTAGAATAGGTACATTGGTCATAATTTTTGATTATATACAGACCTTATTTCCATAATAAACGGAACCCACTATTCTAAGATTCATGGCGACAGTTATGTAATTTACCTTTTTATTTATGCATGTTACCACAATATCTTTATACTAACGTATGGTTCAAATATGTAACATAAAATATCCCCTGCAGAACAATACAAGTTTATTTGATTCATTAGACATTAATCATGTTTGGTTCAACCAGATGGCTTGTGAAAGATTATATGACTTTTAGAACAAAAACGACATTTAACTAATCATATATATAAAAAAACTAACCATATATTGATACACAACCCTTATAAAATATTTATTTTGTTAAATTAATTTATTGTTTTTTTTCGGATTCTATAATTTATAATATAATAAATATTTGTAGATGTATAATTTTATTTTTAAAATTTGGATATTCAATTCACAGATTGGTTCCAATTCATTTTTAGTTTTATTCTTTACAGAGCAATAGAATTTGATTATTTAGTTATTAAAAAATGAATTTGGTTATTTATGAATTAATTTTTCGTTTTGTTTTTTTTTTTGGAAATATCTGTTCAAACCTATACAATATCTTATATAAAAATTAATAAAAATATTTTTAATCATTCCGATTATTTGGATCGGACAGTTTGTTCTTTAACTTTTTTCTATAGGTTTGAATAAATATTTCTAAAAATAAAAATAAAAAATAATTGTATTATATTTGATAGGTTAATTAGAAAACCAAATACATCAAACTAAAACACAAATATCGTTTCATTCTACAAAATTTTATAGTTTTAAGTTTTGAGATTGCTTTTGGAATATCTTATATTTAAGATTTTATGGTTCTTTTTGGAGATACTCTCATAAAATTACAACTAATTCTTTTAGTTATGATGTTTACCTTTTTAGTTTTTACTAACAACTATAAAAATTTAAAATTAAGATTAATATATATGATTTCAGTAAATTGAAAAATATTCAGTTAATATAAGATGGGCAAAAATTTAACAACATTCAAATGTTTTTAACAAATAGTTTATTCATTTTATATACTATCATAAAGTATATGAAAATCAATTTATTTTAAATATAGCTACTATTCACTATTTTATAAAGAAATTCATTTTTTTTTAAAATCAAACACTATATTTCATTTAAATATGCAACTTGAAATAATTATGATAGTTATCAAAAATCATATTAAATCAAATTAATATTAATTAAAAAATAATTACAAAAAAACACAAAAAAACTAAATTGCTCAAAAAATTATATAAAAAAATATACCCGTTAGTACTATAAATTTAGATTTTGTTTTTTTAATTTTAACAAAATCTAATAAGATAAAATCTAGCAAATCTTACTAACCTTTTTATTTTTATTTTATTAAATAAAGCATCAAATAATTTCGTATTTAATAATATATTATTATTTTAAGTTCATATTAATTAAGTTTTACTAGGAATAAAAAATTAAACACTATATGTTGTTTTATAAAACAAATTACAGTCTCTATTATATTAAAAATAAGTATTATATAAATTAAATATGACAAAATTATATTAAATTGGTAAATTAACCTACTTATTTTTAATTATTAAAATTTTCCGCGTTTGAAAAGCGCGGGTCAAAATCTAGTTTTATCTTAAGTCAAATATTTATGTAAAACATATCCAATTTTTGTCCTGGCGGGATTCTAATTTAATTTTTTATACTCTAATTTAGATTATAAAGAGTCTTGATTTTGAGTTTTTTTTTTCTACAATGCATATTTTATTGTTTTTTTAGCCTTCTATATTTTGATTATTTGTATTTGGCAAGTTTAAAGTTTAGGAAGCAATGAAATTTAAAACCACCGTTATTTTAGTTAAAATGATAAAAATCAGAAAAATTAAGAAAGGAATAGATATAAAAAAGTAGAGGACAGTGAAAATGGGACGAAATAGAAATGCCTCATCATTTTTTTTTGTAAGGAAGACATCTGTTTATTTAAAATATTTAAATAACTATATGACAATGTATTATTAGAGTTAAATATTTAATTTATTCAATTTATATAAATGTAAAAGTGTAGTTATCAACAAATTTTAAACAAAATGTAGTTTTCAAATAAAATCATACATAAGAGATTTTTTTAGATTTTTTACACTTTAAAATAGATAACCCAAGCTTAACGCAAAAAAATGTTATAGAAACTAATAAAAACAATTATTTACTTTGTTTTCATTTTCATTATGAAACTAATATTTAAAACATATTTAATTTGGTTAGTGTATATACTTAAATAAGATGTCAATTCTCTCAGATATACATTTTTAAGCTTTTATCAGCAAAATAGCTTCCAAAGAAGAAAATGATCAAAAATTGTTTCATTAAAAGCCAAAAGATTCTTCTACCTATTTATTTATACATATATATATATAATGTTTTTACAATTTTGAATTATGTATTTTCAGATTTGAAATTTTTATTAAAAAATATTTCTTTTGATTTTTTTCAGTTTTTGTTTTCAATTTCAAAAACAAAATTTGTAAACTATTTAAAAAAATATTTGAAATTTTTTAATATTTATTTTCCATTAATTTTAAACCTAGCTCCTTAATTCTAAACAAACAAAAAGTCTAAGGTTAGTTAACTTAGGGTATAGAAGTATATTTACTATTTAATATACAATTTTGTCACTTTCTTTTTAATTTTTTTTACAAAAATAAATGAAAAGAAACTATCCTAAAAAAATGGTGATAGTTCACAAGTAAGAATGGCTATAAGAGTCTCTAAAACCATTCTGTAAAATTTTCTTCATTTGTAGCAATTTTTATAGTTCACTTTCATGTATAAGCAATTTTTATAGTCACTCAATTATCCAATCTCTAAAGAATGGTTCTGCCTTAAAATCTTTTGATTGCTTTATAAGAAGCAAGCTTAGAACTTAAAGCAAATATGTTGTTTCTTAAGCTCTTCGATGATTCTTTTTGACATAACACAAATTCAGTGTTGGCACTAATCATGGAGATGTGAAGCTTACACCAAGGGACAAATAAACCATCACTTCTGTGAGCTGCAAATCATAAGTAATCAGAAATATAAAGTTCTATGGTGATAAGTGTATCTCTAAAAGATATAAAAATAAAAAGAAAATACAAACTTTAAAGTCTGATACATAATGATTAATAATATTTCTTTGCATGAAAACTATCATTCATTTCATTATCAGCCACACCGTTTTAATTTGACACAACAATGAAAACATCAAAGACTTCAAAGGAAAAAATAATACTGTCCATAAATCCAATTGTATGATGTTTAAAATTATGCACACATATTAAGAGAAATCAAATATTTGCTTTCATCCGCTACTTTCTATTTTACTTTTAATTATTTTAATATTTTATTTTATTCTCAATAAAATTCAATCACATACATTTTTATATTTTTATTTAGTTTTTAAAATAAGATACATTAATCAAAGGTAGAACATCAATCTTTTGTATACAACGAAAAAAATCTAAAATATCACATATGAAAATATGGAAGGAGTAGCAAAGTTCAATTCATGAGTTAGAGATAAACTTCCAATCTACAAATCATAAGATTTTAATCAAGAAAATATAATTAAGAATAACATCCTGATATCTTGAGAACTATTAATGTATATTGAATTCAATTTTGATATTTTGACCCAACTAACAAAACCAAATTGTTTAAAAAATGCAAAAAAAAAACTATATGCAAAATTCAAATAACAAAAGTTAAAACATGACTTTTTTATATACTATATCCTAGACATTAAATAGTTTATGAACAAAAAAATATCCTACAATATTTAATATTCACACAACAAATCTGTCAGAACTATCCGCGCGTAGAAATGTATAAATTAAACTAATCAAACCTTAAAGTCAATAGCTTAATAAGAGAAAAGATTAAATTTAAGGGAATTCAGTCACAAAACTTATAAAAAATCTTATATCACTTTAATTTAATTGAAAATAATTATCAGTTAATTAATAAATAACTTAACTATTACATTTTAAAAATAAGTCATTATACATCTTGCTGAAAGTTTTCTTAGTAATGTAAACATAACAAACGATACTAAATGAAATAAAACACTCGTTTTACGCATGAAAAAGTAAACAAAATAAAACATATTTATTTATTTAAAATTTAAATAGTGTAATCTTAAGTGAATATACAAATTTTAAGTTTTAACAACAATTTCATGATTTAGGCAAAAACAAATAACAATTTTATGACGTATAAAATGACATGGCATATAAATCTATGTTAAACATCTAAACGGAACAATATAATTTAAAATTTCTCGAGTCTTCAATGAATTTTATTACATATACACTTAGGTTGGCTAGCTCTACAAAATAAAAATTCTATTATTTTTTTATTAAGAGTTAATGTTATTTATATACTGATAATATTTTGATACAAAATTTGAAAATAATAGAATTTAAATAAAGTTTTAGTATAATTAAAAAAATATTGTTTTTATTATGATTTAATGTTTTTTTTATATACTGATAATTGTTTAAAAAATATGAAATTTCTAAAATTATACTAAAACTTTATTAAAAGATTATTTTAGTAATCAAAACTAAGAAAATATGAGCAAGTATTGCATCATGGACAACAAAGAGTCTTGATCAATGATAAAATCATATATAGTTTCCTAATTTTTTACATTCGAAAGTACCAAACAGCCATCACAAACACAACCTTAAATCTTTATTACCTTCCCTACTCTCACTTGAATACAAATGACTAAAAACAATTACAGCAATCTTTTAAAACCTTAACCAACTTCCATAAAATGAATTTGAAGAAAGAACCCAGATAAATATAGCCAACATAAACAATCTTTTATTCTTGATCTCTTTAACCTTAAGTTATGCAAACGTTTTTGGGTCGTTTGGCAAATCTAATTGGTAAAAACTGCTATTTGGGTAAAGCAAATCCCCTTCTCCCAACAGTTCATTTCATATTATAAAACCTTAACCAACTTCCATAAAGATTATTTGAGTAATTTTTTTGAGTATGAAGTTTTAAACAAAAAATCTGGTGAATATACCAAATTTTTGGGATTTGAACTTGAGATGTATGAATGAAAAAATGAACAAAAATAAATAATATTTTTACTTCAATAGTCACAACTCGGGCGTAGACCGGGAAAGTCCCTAGTATATGTAATGATCTAAATATTTAGGGAAGGATCATAATTAGAAGTATTAAATTGTAAACTTTTTTAATAGTTGCATGTTAGAAAAAATAAACTAATCTCAATTTTTTTTATGAAAAATAGAATTCTTATAATAAAAAAGAACCAACTCTTAAAACTAATACTTGCATAAAATACTTCTTAAAGATATTTTAGCTACTATTAAAAAAATTGAATTGTTGCATGATGAAAAAAACTTATCTCAGTTTCTATATGATAAAAACCTTTTAATAAATTCTGAAATATTTACAATGAAAACTCATGAACATGGATTAGATATATTTTTTAAAAGCTATATTTGAATAGTCACAACTTTTTATTTGATAGGTAGTTACCGTAGAACTTTTATAAATTAATAACGTTGAGACTTTAAAATTTTATTAATTTATAGAGATATTAATTTACAACGTTTTCTTATTTAAATTTATTTTATTAAAATATATTTATTATGAGATATAAAAATATGTGATTTTAGTGTATAGACATTAGTTATTATTTTTGAAATCGGAAATGCTATATTGGTCATTTTAGTTTTTAGAGTCTATTTTTTGTGATAAAAACTTAAAAAGTTTATTTGAGAGAATTTCCTATTTTAAATTCCATCCCCAAAGCTCCACCTTAACTTAAAAAAAAGTCTAAAGTTAGTTAATCCTAAAGATATAAAAGTATATTTGTTCTTCAATAAAACTTTTTAAAGTCATTTTTTACTTTCAAGTTTTTTTTTTGAAAACAAATTAAAAGAGGTTATCTTAAAGAATTTCTTAAACTATAACTATTATAATTTGAGCTTTTTTCTTATAACTGATAAAACCTAATTAAAAATGAAATCTATAATACACTTGCACGTCCGGTCCTAAAAAAAAGCCAAAGAATCAAGGGCTTCCAGCTTTCATAAACCTAATTTTAGTTCCGGTTTTCAATGCACAAGTTATTTATTAGTCTAGTGGCATACATGTTGGTGTTTATTTCTTAATAACCCGGGTTCGAATTGTTGGACACACTTAGGAGTGAAAAAACTCTCCCATTATAATGCAGTATGCGATAATAAAAATTTAATTATAAAATTAATGTATTTTAAAACTAAATTTAAAATAAGTAGAAATTGCATAAAACTTTTTAAATGATACTACTTGTGCAGGGAAAAGTGTCAAAATGACATAAGAGAGTGAGTATTAGTTTTCTACGATACCCGTCACTTTTGATTCTTCTTCTTTCACATCCACTGAATGAGTAACCTCAGCTCTATAAACATAAAACTTAACAACTACCAAGAACAAGACAAAGTTAACAAAATTAAGAAGTGCAAAGAACAAGTAATATTAATCCAACCTAGACTCGTTAAAGATTATTCAAAATCCATCCTCGTCCACCTTTTATTGTTATCTTAGATACAGTGGACAACAAGAAACTACTCAAGAAATTCCCGATCCCTAGACTTGTTAACGAATACGATGTCCCGAGACTTTTCATGCTCTCAGGAGCTTGATCGTAGAAAAACTCGAGCTTCGCAACTACTAAGAAAGCATCAGCCATACCCATTACCACGAATTGAGGAAGCAACATGAAGATTGTCAATGGTAGTTTTACTCCCGTGTGGTGAAAGAGTCCATGATCAGCAGCGAATTTCAGTCTATACCTGTTACAAATATGCCAAATAAAGAAAAACTGCGAGGCCACTAATTCAATAAAGATATTATTATTTACCAAAACCGGTATCTAGGCACAGTGATAAAACATTCGCTTTCATCTCCAATGTTTACTTATGCAAAGTCATTTTATTTAAATCTTAATAATACATTTCGGTGAAAGATGCGACGGTCATGGCCATGATGTAGAAGATAATGTTGACACAGTGAGAACAGAATAAAAGTGCACAAATAAACAAGACACAAGTTTTCTTTTTTATAATTCACTAGAATAAGAAAGTCTTACACCAATTTTTTCTAGAGAAAATGACTAGAATAGCATACATTAGTTGCA
>JABAYD010063867.1:0-15398 GCA_014822095.1 Diplotaxis tenuifolia | reverse complement strand
CATGAACTAGATGTGTCAACCAGGGGGAGTGTTAGGATAATTATTAGGTTGACATATCATTATCTCCTATTTATGTCGTTATCATTATCGTCATAGGATAATGTTTATCCTATTCCATATGACGGTCTATTAGATTGTATATATAGGGGATGATATAATGAGAATAAAGACATCTTCCAAAACAAATATTCATTTTTTAGACCTTCCACAATGAAGATATTAAAAACCTCTTTCAACTATTGAAATCCTGACAACGAGGATGTTGACATTTCTCAAGTAATCCGGTAGAAGTTTCTTTCAACTATTGAAATCCTGACAATGAAGATATTAAAAACCTCTTTCAACTATTTAATAGTTACTTTCTGAATAATGTAGTTTCTTTATGTGGTTCATTTTTTAAGTTAGCTTCGTATGTTTACCATTTTGCCTAAATTTTCCCTAAAGTTAACCTCTCTCTCTCTCTCTCTATCTCTATCTCTCCCTCTCTCCCTTCCTCCTAGTATGTATATTAACCTAATTGTAATTTCTATCTTAATAGAGTTTGATGCCTTTCTCGCGAGCATCACCAAGAGTAACGTCTTAGCCGACGTGTCAAAGATAATAGATAAGAACTAATCAGTGAAACGAAGAGATGATGTGAGGAATATTGTTAAAGGATGACCTTTATCTTTAAACTATGATTCTTATGTCTGCAAATCGAAATGGGAAAAGTATTCTTTTTTCCAAGCTGGTAACATCTAACACCTCTCTTCTCAAACCTACTCTTCACCAAGTCTCTGTGACTGATGAACTAAGACTTGCTAATTTTCAGGTGAATGAGTATTGAGTACAATTCGTTTGACTTAATTTATGGTATCATTCTTAGCTCGAGTAGAATTGTGCTTTAACGTAATGTGTATACTTCATCTTTGTTTCCTCTTGAAATATTATCATAGAGTATATTTTTGATTGCGAAAACTCATTTGTGTTATATAATTGTACATGTCTATTGGGTTTTCGTAAGTTACAACTACAAGTTTTTATATTGATACATCGCATTCTCTATGTGCAGGACTGGTTTTCTTTAGTTTAGAGATACAATACTATGACTAGTTGTTGTCATCTGGCTGCGACACGAGTCTTACCTTTGGAGTTGGACCTATCAGACAATCTCGATTCCATGGAATTTTAATATGGTAAGTTTCCTATCATATGTAAAATTAACATCTAGGGCCGGCCGGCGCGCGTTTTAAATGACGCGGTGGATGATATGAATGATTTGATTTTTTATAAAATATGTAACAAATTTGTAAGTTCTATAGAATATATAACAAATTTGTAAGTTTTTTAAAGGCGGGTTTAAATATAATAGTGTTTTCTACATAAATTTTAATTATATAACTATGAATACTGGATTTTTAGTGATGATGTTATATGAGATCCCAAGAAATTTATTTATGTTTTATTAACATGTTTTTCTTTGGATTGTTGAAGACCTATCAAGCAGTGACAACTATTTCACCCAACGAGTTGAAGCAGAAAATAAAAAAGGCCTTTCTCCATTAGAAAAATGCACTATTGTCTTGCGAATGTAAGAGTATGGTTTTGTTGCCGATGCTATCGACGAATATATCAAAATAGGAGGTACTATAGCAATGGAGTGCTTGCTTCGATTATGTAATGAAATCATACGGTTGTATGAGCAAGAGTATCTCAGAGCTCCAACTCAAGATGACTTGCAAAAAAGTTTGCATGTCAGTGAGATGAGGGGGTTTCCAGGGATGACATTAGTATTGATTGCATGCATTGGAAAGAGAAAAATTGTCCACCAGCATGGGAAGGTCACTTTACTCGGGGAGATAAGGGAACCACCATGGTTATACTTGGAGCAGTTGCATCTCATGATCTTTGGATTTCACATGCATTTTTTGGATGTCCGGGAATATTAAACGATATAAATGTTCTAGATCGTTCGCCAGTGTTTGATGATGTTGAATAGGTAATACTCCAAAAGTGATTTTTTTTGTAAACCAACGCCCATGGTATACTATCTATCTGATGGTATCTATCATTCATATCCAACTTTCGTCAAATCAATCCGACTTCCTCAAAGTGAACTAGACAAGTTATTTGCAAAGTACCAAGAAGGGTGTCGGAAGGACATTGAGCATGCATTTGGAGTGTTACATGCTCGATTTAAAATCATTCGTGAACCAGCTCGTATGTGGGAGATATCAGATCTAGCTATCATCATGCGGTCATGTATCATATTGCATAATATGATTGTTGAGGATGAACGAGATACATATGCTCAACACTGGACCGAATATGACATGTATGAGGTAAGTGGTTCGAGTACACCACAACCATTTTCTACTGAGGGGCTACCAGCATTTGCAAATCATGTGCTTACTAGATCTGAATTACTTGATTCAAATCAATCAGATCTAGTCAAACACATATGGGCAAAATTTAGAATGTTTCATAGTTAAAAAATGTAAAATTATGAGTGTGTTTTAAGAGTTTTATTGTTTGTGAACTAAGTCTATTGTGTTCATTTAGTAATGTATTTTTTTATGTGCTTTGTATCGTGTATGTTTGATTTTTTTTAATAATATGTGTTTGTATAGTGTGTATTTAAAGTTTCTGAATTTTAGTTGTTTTAATAATATTAAGTTTCGTATTTTAGAAAATAAAATTAGGTAAATATCTAACTTAAAAACGAATACATTTTAATTTTAAAATTTTTATTAATATTGATTTTGATATTATTTAAAATTTAGCTAAATATAATAATTCAAAATAAGTATTATTAAAGGTTATTTTATTTTAGTTTTAAGTTAAGTATTAATATAAAATTATTATGTCGTAAATATATAAAAATTAAAAAATGTGGGGTAGGGTGTTGAATTTCTTAAAACAAACCATTGTAAATGTTTAAAATGAAGTAATAGTTGAATAAATTAGGTAGAAAAAGAGAAAATGTAGTGAAATGTTAAAAGAGGAAAATAAGGGGGTTGAAAGTTGGAAGGGTGTTGAAACCACTGTAGTCTTAGGTTCTAATTTGTAAATAGTACCACACTGCCAACTAAAATCTACGAAAGATCTCTCAAACAATAACTGTTGTGATACCTACCACAAAAGCTTAAACTTAATCTCCGTGCGAGTTCTCTTGCTTACCATTTGTTCGGCTAAGCTAATTTTCATTTGGCTCATCCTCTTATATACCTCCAAATCTTCATTTCCCTTCGTAAATATCACTTCTATTTTTTCGGTGTGACGTCATTTTTTTCAAAAGCTAAATACCATTTTCTTACATGCACTACAAGTAATTCGCGACAAATTCTTAGCATATATTCTTGTCCATCTGCTTCAATCTCCAAAATCTTTAAATTTACAATCTTCCCATTTTTGTCTAAATATGAAGCCTCACCTTAAACCTGCAATTTTAGCACAAAAACATAGTAGAAATATTTTCCAACCAAATCATAAAACGCCATTAAAAATGCAAACATATCTCTCTCTGATTGAGTGACTATTAGGACAAAAACACAATAGGAACCTAAAGCACATTAAGTACATTGCATCCGGAAACATCAGCCAAAATGTCATCCATACCAAACCGCTCCTTGCACTATTCTTGAATCTTTTACACGTACCAAAAGCATTGCACCCTCATTTGTGATTAGGCTTCAAGAAAGACAATAAAAAATTGTTTTCCAGTCTGATTTTGATCTTTTAGAATAAAGTGAATGAGCCTCGAGAAAGAAAACAAAAAAAAATGTGCTACATTATGATTCACAATATCAATATTTATATCACTCATGCTATGTATAAATCAAAGCATTGCAAACTTGTGAACCCCCCCCCTAAACCTAAGCTATTTATTTTAATAGAGAAGTAGAAGGTTAATATATTGGACCCTATTAAGCTCCTTCGTTTGTTCCTCTAGTTCCATTTTTACAAATTTCAGTATTGTTTCAGAATATCTACCTAAATATCTCTTTAAAATATGCATTTTGGTTTAATTGTGTACCTGATTGGTTCGGGTAAAGAACTGAAACCAAACTGATGCTGAACCGATTGATTTCTGGTCGGTTGAGGTTCAGGTAACCAGTTCCATTATAATGCCCAGAACTACCAAAGACTGTCTAAACTGATTAAACTGAAGTTTTCACCGGTTCTTAAATGGATTATAAGGATTTCTGGTCGGTTCAGGTTTAGGTAACCAGTTCCATTAAAATGCCCAGAGCTACTAAAGATTATCCGAATTGATTAAACCGAAGTTCTCACCGGTTCTTAAATGGATTACAAAGAGAACTATCTGAAATAACTGACTCAAAGTGAACCGGATACCCATGCCCAATTTAATTATCAAAAAACTAAAATAATAATAAGTGTAAAGCTGAAGACGAACAAACATACATAATGTTATACTCAAATTTGGCACAAGAGGAATCATATTACATGATTTCATCCAGAAAACCGCTTAAGAAGTCCTCGTTCTCTCATTTGGTTCATGACTCTTGAAGCATCGTTTAGTTTATCTGCTCTCTCATACAAAGCCGCCACAACCAAATGCAACTCCTTGCTGTTGACATTAGGATCAGATTTCAATCCCTCAAACAAGAATTCAACCATCTCGAAATCTTTCTTTGACGAGTATAAACCCAGCATCTGAAAAAGAACCTCATCAGGAAAGACACATCCTTCCTCCTGCATTTCCTTGTAAACCGTATCCGCCTTTTCAAACTCTCTTTGTTTTCCGTAAGCGTTCAATACTATAGCTATGGCGTTTGAATCTGGGAAATAGCCAGCGCTTTTCATTTTTTCAAACACTTCAATGACATTCACGTACCTTTGGTTTCTCGAGTAAAGATTGATCATACATCCAAACACAGATATGTCTTTTACCTCCCTTGAATCAAAAGCTTGTCGGAAAACCCATGTGGCCTCTTCTATTCTCCCACCTTTAGCTAGAATGGTGATAGCGGTTTCTCTAGGTCTGTTATTAGGACGCTTTAATTCCTGTATTCGGTTCCACACCAGATTCCTTCATTTCCTTTATAAGCAAACAAGCTTCTCTAAACAACTTAGCCTTCCCATAAACATTAATCATTGAATTATACGCAACAAGATCAGGCGTCATACCAGACTTCTTCAACCTTGGAAGATGGAAATAACCTTAGAATAATCACAAAGCCTCATAGACAACTCAATGAGGTTAATATACAAGACAAGATCACCTGAAACACGGTCTTGTTCCATCTTCTGAAGCCAAGACAAAGCCGAATCGAACATACCTACTTTACCAAATGAAGTAATAAGCGTCGAATAAGTATACATATCGGGTGCAAGAGCTCTCTGACGCATTTCATTGAACAGCCCGTGTGCAATGTCGAATTGCTTAGCTCTCAACACGTTTCGAAGAACGACGTCGTAGGTGAACACGGAAGGTGTATAATTCGCTTCGTCATGAACCCAATCGAGCAAGGGGAGTGATCTCTGCCTATCTTGTTCTCGAGAAAGAAGCGAAACCATGAAGCGTATAGAAAATTGTCTGTCTTTGTACAAAGAGAGTAAAGAGAAAAGATCCTCCTCGTTCTGGGTTTCGTGAATTGAAGCTAGAAGCTCGTCCATGTTTACTTTGTGATAGAGAAAAGTGGATCTTTGGTACCTCCGATGTTTCTTCAATGATGTTGAGTTGTCTGGTTGTTTTCTCCATACGTTTTTAGTTTGTGAATTTGATGAGGAAGCAGAGACTGCGATGTTGTGTTGATTCAGGTATGGTGAGGAAGGGTAAGAGCATTTCCAACCACAACTTTTGTTTTAACGGAGGGATCTACATGAAGGCATAAAGGCTTCCTTCTCCAATGGATAATAAATAAATATACTCTCTCAAATAAATAATAATAAAATAAAAAAAATCTGATAGTTGATCTATACCATTAAATAAATTTTATATCCAAATAACCATTAAATTGCATGTTTATGAAATAATATGTTATGAAATAATATGTGTATGTTATATTTTTATGAAATAATATATTTATATTATATTTTTATTAATTTTTTGCGCATATTAATTCTAATTATTTTATTTATGTGTGAAATTAACTTTATAAAATCAAATATTATAATAATTATATGCTAATATAATAAAAATAAAATAAAAAAGAATGTTATGTATATAATCATTAAACTTATACAAATAGAAGGACTAAAGTGAAAAGTGAACAGTGGATAAAGGGGCTCAATAGTGACCCTTTATATTTGAAGATCTACTGTTCACCCCTTTAAAAAATAACGGGATAAAGGATGGTTGAAATGCAAAACCCTTTAAAAATAAATGAATAAATGGTGGTTAGAGATGCTTTAAGAAGGTGCAAATATGAGGTCTGGTTAAGGGTATTGATGGAAGAGAAGGAGAAGATGATGAGTAGATGTCTATGTACATCTTTCACCTAGGAAAAGCTGCAAACCTTTCAAAAATAGCAATATTATATTTTTAGATATCATCCCAAAATCGTTAACAACTCCAAGACACCGTTTTAAACGGATATTCGCAGCTATCAAAGTAATTCCTTTGCCCTGAGCTGAGAGATCAAATTTCATAGCAACTAGAGAATAAACAAAACTTAGGTTCACTCCTTCGGGTGAACTTTTAAATTCACCATTTTTTTATCTCCAAACAAATTGCCACATACATTACAAATTAAAAATATTCAATTTTTTTCTAAAAAATCTAAAATAGAAGAAAAAATAGTGAAGCCAAGTTTAACGACCTGACCTCCTCTATGTAAACTCCAAAACGTAAATTTTAAATTCTAAACCCATAGCCCAAACTCTAGACCGTAAACCCTAATCCTAAACTCTAAATCCAACCATAAACCCTAAAAGAACAACAACAACATTAACCCAAATCTTTTGGGTCCAGGGTTTGGGTTGAGATTATAGGTTTGGATTTAGAGTCTAGGGTTTGGATTTAAGATTTAGGTTCTAAGGTTTGAATTTAGGGTTTAGGTTTAGAGTTAGGTTTTAGGGTTTAGAGTTAGGTTTTAGGGTTTAAAGTTTAGAATTGAGGTTTGGGGTTT
The DNA here is from genome assembly GCA_014822095.1 of Diplotaxis tenuifolia. NCBI lineage: Eukaryota > Viridiplantae > Streptophyta > Magnoliopsida > Brassicales > Brassicaceae > Diplotaxis > Diplotaxis tenuifolia. The sequence continues at coordinate 8,325 of JABAYD010063867.1, read as the reverse complement.
AGTTTTAGGGTTTATGATTTGGGTTTAGGGTTTAGAGGTTGGATTTAAGGTTTAATTTTATGGTTTGGTTTTAAAGTTTAGAGTTTAAAATTTATGGATTAGGGTTTACATAGCGGAGCTAGCGTCGTTTAAATGAGTGTCAATATTTTTCTACTATTTTAGAATTTTTAGAAAAACAATTTGTATTTTTTAATATGTAATCTAAGTGGCAATTTGATATATTAATTTTTTGAAGGAGAGATGGCGACGTCGATTGCGAATTTGTGCTAAGGTTTTCATTAAACTTTAAGAATGAGATCTGGGATTGATGAAGGGATACAGAATCGGAATCGGGTGGAAAGCTATATTAATCACGGAGTCGGGATGATATGGATGCGAAAAGGAAGTGTGGAGATTTGGTTCACTTTTATTACACGAAGATTGGTTAAATTGAAGACTGGTAATGGAAATACAAGATTATGGCGAAGATCTGTTGATGGGATATGGAATTGGGAAACTCAATAGAGATTATGGGGAAGATCATAAGTATGCATCTTGTTCTCATTAAAACGAGATTTCACACGAGAGATAGAGATTGTTACAGATTTGTTAAGATTATCACTTGATGGGGATTGACTAGTTACAATACTAAAATGTGGTTATATCAACTTTGGGAAAGGTCTGATGTGATAATTGATTCTAGGATCGAATTTTCCAGATTCGAAATTAGGATATAGCATAATTATTATCAAGATTTCTGCCGTGGGGGATTGGAAACAATATTTACGTATAAAAAGGGAGTAGGGTCAAGCTTATTCATCACATTGATAACCTTTTTCTCATATATACTTAACAAATACTTTTCTTTTCTCTCGGTGTTGGTGATAATGGCTTAGAGTCAGCTGGTTGGAAAGGTGGAGGGCATGAAGGCTGGTGAGGGAACAAGGAAGTGTGTGAAGATATCCATCCCACATTTTGATAACTCTGATATGATCAAGAGTTACTCCAAAACGCGGATAGGAAGATGTTTGAACCCCCCCCCCCCCGGGCTACAGAGATCAAGGCATTACTTGGTGCTTTACCGAAGATATGGAAGAAGGAGGACCGTGTGGTTGTTACGGATTTAGGGATGGGGAAGTTCCAATATCATTTTGAGAAAGTGGAAGACTTGGAGGCAGTGCTGGAAATGAAACCTTTTCATTTTGACTATTGGATGCTAGCATTTGCTCGATGGCAACCAAAGATGTCACGAACCTATCTTTCAGAGATTCATTTTTGGATTAGAATTGTAGGAGTACCATTCATTTTTGGATTAGAGTTGTAGGAGTACCATTAGTGTTCTGGTCAGCTGAAACCTTTAAGGGTATCGGGGACACTATTGGTGAAACAACATACATGGACCTTGATTATGGGAAGATCCGGATGGTGATAGATGGATGCAAGGAGTTGTGTTTCGAGACATCCGTAGATTTCAGATTTCACGGGTGGGGAATTTTATGATGCAGAGGAGGCAATAATCTCACTAAAGTATGAGGAAATGTTTGGATAGTGCAAGCTATGCTTCAGTTTGTGTCACAATGAGGATCATTGCCCCCTGAATCCAATGAGTACCGAGAAGAAGAGGGAAAAAAGAGATGGAGCAGTTGGTAGACATGATGATTGGGTGAGGAGCTACAAGGGTGTTGTGATTCATGGAGAAACGGATCACCAAGATATCTATAAAGAGCACAAAGGATACCAGAGAGAAGCGCGCTAAAGGTAAGATGTACGAGGAGGATGAAGCAAAATGGGTTAGGGTCCTTGACAGAGGAAGTAAGAGATCTTACTCTCACCGTGGAAACAATAGAGTTGAAGATATTGGAACACGGCATAGGGGTGCTAGATAGGAACAGTCACGAGGTCAAACTCATGAGGAAAGGAGTTGGCGTTCCAGTGACTTAAGAAGAGCAATAAGCTCTTTGGGTAGTCGCAGAGAGGAGCCTCATGAAGAGGGAGAACTTCAGAAATCAGGAGAAACACTAATTAAGAATAAAAAAGAGACTGAGGTGATGCTGAAGCTCACCCCCTCAACAGGGGAGAAGTTGGATTTGGTCTTTTCTTCTCCACAACCCGTATAGGAAGAAGAGAAATCTGTGGAAGCAGAGAATAGATTAGATTTGGTAGGTGAAATGCTAGAAGGGGGTGCTAAGATTTCGAGTGAGGCTGGAATGGAGTTGAAAGGCGAGCAAGTCTGTTTGGATTGGAATGATGACACTCTAGGCATTGAAGATGAGTTTTTAGATCTCACGGATGAGGAAAGGGGGGGGGACATGATGAAGATACACAGATTGATGATGTGGATGAGATTGAAGCAAATACGGGTGCTGCGGACAAGAAGGTGGGTCCTCATAAGAAGCTATTGTAACATCCCCGAACCATCTTAGATATATGGTCGACCAACCAGCCAACAATCAAACTAAAACATGAACGATCGACCGACCAATACCCAGGGTTGGAGATGAAACAAGAACATGACTAGCCTCCAACCCAACATCATGGTACGAGACGGCTAAGTGACGGACTAGGGACGATCCTGTCAAAGTCACAAAATTTACTCCATGACTTAGACCAGTTCATCCACTAACTCTTCCCGTTAAATCAAGGCATAAGGCTTTGCAACCCGTACCAAGAGTTAATGGTTTCCGTTAGATCGAAGTCTAAGGCTTTTCAACCCGTACAACGACCTAGCGTTGTGTTAGACCGGACTAGTCAAATATCATAGTACTTTATTGATCGGAGAGGACTTAGCCAAAACCCAATGGACGACTTGAATTGACTGAGCTGGAATGATCTTGATTTGGACAGAACCTCCCCTGATACTGGTATGGAAAGAACTCAACTCGAGTAGAACCTTCTCTACCTGCTAGACGATTTTTCGGACTTCTGGTGGAGTATCGAGTTTCAGAACTTTGACTTATCTGAACCCATGAAATGGAACTGATCTAAGACAGCAGATACAATTTTATCATTAACTAATATGGCTGGCTTGGACAGATTTATTTGGGCAGAGCTTCCGCGTAACATTCGCAGAAAATCTTCGATTGGACAGCAGTGGTCTTCTTGGTGAAGTATCGGTCTTCAGAAATAACTACTCTCTTTCTCTCTCTATTTAGCCACGTTGACTTGCTTCCCAGATCTTCACTTGACTGACCTCCAGTTGGACAGAACCTTCCTTAGGCTTTGATTCGAAATCAGTAGAGAAACTGACCTCGAAATCTCTCTAACACTCTCGAAAAAGATCGAAAACTTTTTTTCTAGTTTTTTTTCACATTTTAAGGTTCTTTGGACAGGTCTAGATGTGGATAAATGTAAGGGTGTACGTTCCTATTTATAGAAGACCTGAACCAATCAGCTTTAGGTTGGTGGCAGCCCATGTGTCACTCTGCATTGCTCCGAACGCAGGCACGGCGACACCTCGTGCTCCACATGGAAATCAGCATGGTCAGGACTCATGCGGAGCGGCACCGCTCCTCCCAAATGTCATGCTGCATGTCTGGTTCTCATGCAAGACGCCACATCAGCTCACACATGGCTGGCCGCATGCTTTGGTTGCCTGCGCGGCGACACTTCGTGCTTGGTCGATCCACCTCGTGTTTCACATGTCAGTTTGCATGCCCCTGCTTCATACATGGAAACACCTCGAGCATCTGTAGATAATTAGGATGCTGGACAGTTTACATCAGGTCCTGATCTCATGCAATGAGCCACCTCGATCTTCTCGGTCCATTTGCGCGTTTCCAATCCTTCCGGCTTATTTTTGACCCGTGATCAATCCCGAATATTTTTACGCTCCCGTTCTGATTCTCTGAATGTTTTTAATAAACTCCCGATGAATTCTGATATCCTTTAAAAATAATTCCCGAGCCTCCGGCTTCCTCGAAAATTTTCGTAATACCAAAATTAGGGTTTTTGCCTAACTCGGGTCTTCCCATCATGCTTCAATCCCGTCGTACTTGTTTCACGTCCTACTTAATTCCCCTCTTTCTTCCGAACTATGATATCTTGAGAATAATATTTTATGGATACGAAGGTTTTCTGAGAAAACTTCGTGATGAAGAAACGTCAGGTTTCAAAAACATCGATCTTCTAAAACGTCGTGCTTCAAAGATATGATGCTTCCAAAACAGCCGTCTGATCAATCTAATACACTTCTAACAATGGTAGAGCAGCTTATTTTTACTCATAGTTCACTCACGATCCATTCTTAGACCTTCTCGTACCTCAAAATTTTCTGATCAATCCGTATCGTCCGCGACTCAACCACAAAGTAGATGCTCAACCAATATTCTATTTTCTTCGATCCATGTCAAGTTTTATATGATATAAACTCAACATTCTTCCAACTATGTAGACTCCCAAAAGCTTGGTTCCAGATTTTGACTTTTACTCTCTCGACCATTTTATCCCGAAGGACGGGTTATCACAACTATTCTCTGCAGCTATAGGAGGAACAACTAAGATGAGGAAGCTACAAGGTTTTATCTCACCTCGTAAGCATATGGATAAGCAGGGAGTTCATAAGGGAGCAGTATCCAAACAGGTGGAAGAGAAGGGTCCTCCAAATCCAAAGCCAATTTCTAAACCATGATAATTTTTATGAATCAGCTGAAGTTGAATGAGAAGACTTGGGGATGTTTGGTTTATTATGATTTTGTTATTCATGTTCTTTAATAAGCTTGCTGAGCAAGGTTTATTGGTTTTCAGTTGTTGTTTTATTTGGGGCTATGCTCTTATTGAGACTTTTGGTTCTAACCATAGCTAAGTTAAAGAATAAAATGGTTTTTTATGTTGGTTCTGACTTCTGTTTTTTTTTATTTGCTTGTCTTATCATCCTTGATGTAGTGTCAAGTGGTTGGTCTGACTCGCTGTGGGATGGCAGGAGCATGCTTGAAAGTGGAGGAACCTGAGGCTCATTTTTAGGAGTGGGAACCACACAACTATCTCTATGGATAAGTCTTTCTATGCACCCATTAAGAACTCTATGTATCTTTATATGGTTTATCTTCTTTATCTGCCTGAATGGGAGTCAATAGGATTGATTGTATCTCTGTTTGTTGGACCATATTAGGTCTAGGTTTAGGTCCTGGAATTTTAGTGGATATGAGATTTGTTTGATATGGGGTTGTCTCATGAGGTTTCGTATGAGTGAATTTGTGATTCATGTCATGAGGTGTGTTGGTAATGAGAGTTTGGAGATATGGTCTAGGGGTTTTGGTTATTACGGGTAGAGGCATCTCTATTATACTTAGAGTGTTCTCACACGCTTTGTTTTTATGGAGAGAAAATATATCTCAAATTCAGTTATAAGCTCTGTATTGCGATAGAGAATTCGAATCAGGATTTTAAAAAGATGTGTCTATACGTACTGATGGTTTATTGGGTAATGGTGGTCGGTTTTTTGGGTGAAGTTTAATATGGTTTGGGAATTTTTGATAGGGTCAGATTTCAGGGGAAGTAGTCATGGATTGGTGGCAGCATTGAGGATCAAAGATACGACATTGGGAACCAGAACAATCATTTCTGGACGAGGCTGGGTGATGCAACTAGCGTGGCTAGTCCCTTTAAACCAGCCACAAAGGAAGGAATTTTGGAAGTATTGGTGGTGTTTTGCTTGGAGTCGTATGGCCGAAGTGGATTAGGTGATTGTGAAGTTTTCACTAGGGATTGTTGTGGATTTTATCTCGGTTTCAACTAAGCTTTCTATTGCAAAACCAAGGATTACACAAATACCAGCTTTATAAGTTGCACTTAGAGTGATAGAATTGGTGATTCACTACCGGTATTGTGAGTATGTATGGCCCTTGCATTGCTGGGAGTTGGTTGTAGGTGAGCTGAACGGGAATGATTCGAGAGTAGAAATTTCTATTTTCCATATTGCTTGGAAGATGGGTTTCATGTTTGGGTACACTCAAGAATTTGGTTATGTAATTGGTATACAATTTTAGGTGGCCCTAACCATGTTTGGTTTAAAAATGCTTGTTTACTGGCATGTACTAGGTTTTATTGGAAGAATAAAAATTAAAATCGTAGAAGCTGTTTGGAGAAGGAACCTACTGGTTTTGCTATATTACGTACGACAAATATGGGACAGTGTTGTCTTTCAGATGGTGTGGGAATTGTGTTATGGCAACAAGATGCAATTTACATTGTGTATTGTGAATTGGTTATGGCTTTGTCCAAAAGAAAGAAATATGTTTTTGTTTCAGAAATTATTACCATCTCATGGAGAAGACTTTCTATTTGCTGGGAAGACATAATGAGTCTCCTTAAACCCCAAGGCATAGCTTAGCGGAGCATTTTAAGTCTTTTTTTATGAAACGAGTTGGAATTGTAGAGATGGAGAGCAAATGGACAATAAGTCATCTCCGCGAAATATAGCATAAACATAAACCAGACTTCTTGTTTCCAGCAGAAACAAAACATGAGTTCGCGTACTTGCGAGATTTACAGGCGCATTTTGGTTTTGATAATTTGATCACTGTTGAGCCATTAGGTCGTAATGGTGGTTTAGCATTATATTATAATAATGACTATCAGGTTAGAATCTTATACACGAGCAATCGTAAGATTGATGTAGAAGCAATATACTTGGAAAACATTTTTTTTTTAACTTGTGTGTATGGGATCCAGTCATAAAGGTACGTAATCAAGTTTGGGAACGATTAACGAGACATGGTTTGGCAAGACAGGAACCGTGATTTATCATTGGAGATTTAAATGAGATTACCGGAAATCATGAAAAAGTGGAGGTTCTTTACGAGGTCCAGGATCGTTTGTATTTTTAATATTATGATTAGAAATACGGGGTTGCTGGAATTTCTGGCTCGAGGGAATCAGATGTCCTGGCAAAGAAGAAGAGGGAAAGAAATAGTTCGGTGTTGGCTGGGCCGCGCTTTGGCAAATGAAGAGTGACACTCTTTGTTTCCTTGTTTTTACACAGAATATATGAGGATGGTTAGTTCTAATCATCGACCAGTAGTTGCTTTTTTGGAAGATAAGGTTCCAAAACTAAGGGGACAATTTCTATTTGACAAAAGGTGGGCTGGCCGGGAAGGTTTTATGGAATCGATTGACATGGGTTGGGGGATGCAGAGGGGTGATAGTGAGGAGGATTTTTGTTACAAAAATTGGGAATTGCCAACATGAAATAGCGAAATGGAGAAAGAAAAATCCTCCATATGGAAAGGAAAAGATTAGTGAACTACAACAAGCGTTGGAAGAGGTACAAACAGATGATAACCGAACCCAAGAAGATATCTTAGAAGTCTCTAGGAAATTACAGGAAGCATATAAAGATGAGGAGAATTATTGGCAGCAGAAGAGCAGGAATATGTGGAACACGGCATGAGATCTTAATACAAAGTTTTATCATGCCCTGACAAAGCAACGGAGGGGCAGGAACAGGATTGTAGGACTACATGATGAGAATGGGCAATTGATAACATAAGAAGTCGGGGTTGGGAAAGTAGCGGTTGATTATTTTGATAATTTGTTTTTCGACAACCTCATCTCCTCCGCCTCCAGACATATCTCGCCATAGATCTTAGCTCCCTACCACATCTCCTCTGTCTCAGCCCCCTCTCGTCGTCTCCTCTCTTATGTAAGAAGCTGCCACATCTCCTTTGCCACATCTCCTCTGTCACATCTCCTCCGCCACATCTCCTTTTTCACTGCAAAATTGAACCCGTAAGTGCTATATCTATCTAATTCCAAGTGTTTCTACACGTTTTTGACTATTATTGCTTTATTTCATGTAAGATTTTGAAAACCCTAAATCCCAATTTTCAATACTCCTTCAATTTCAATTATTTCTGTTAAGTTTTCTTATGAAAGGTTTTTTGATTCTTGTTTTATTGATTGAGGAAGTTTGTAGATTAGTAGTTTGTTGAATCGATTCATGATTTCTTTAGCACCAGCTTGAAATACTTCATGATTTCTTTAGCACCGGTTTGAAAGATTAAAACGAGAGTTTAAGTTACAGTTTTGTTCTGTTTTTTCAGAATTTTAATTTTCATTTCCTTTAGGACCACCGGGGTTTATATAAATTTGGTGAATATAATTGTTTTCTACTTTCTTGTTCAATCTCTTTATTCATTATTCTACACATTGTGTATCTAATTATAGTATCTCCATATCACGCCAATAACTTCTATAGTGTTTAATGTTTTAGGTATGTCTTCTTCTTCGGGTATGAGAAAGTATCCGAAACGTCTGCATGAGGTTGGAAAAACCCCGATTCAAAATAGGAGCATGAACCATAGTTGTTTTCTGGCCAACTGATATCACTCAAATTACCCTAAGGAGTGA